>BSBK01007987.1:600000-902500 GCA_027943335.1 Chamaecyparis obtusa | reverse complement strand
GATAAAAGATTATGCTTTGATTTGATGGTCATGCCCCTGATTTGATAATACTAATGTTGTTCCTGATTATCTGAGTGTATGCCCCCTCAGAAATGAAATGAAATTTGATTGTTGTTTGAATAAGTTGACTGTTTAGGTCATTTTGTGTTAAATAGGTCAATTTATAATGAATTTCAATTTCATTTCCGATAATGATTTTGCTTTCCTTTGATGAGAAATGCCCCTGATCTAGCTGATTTGGTGAAAATTTGGGTCCCTGGTCACTTTCTGGTCAAAGATGCCCTTTTTAGGTCAAAATGGCCTATATATAGGGGTAAAAAGTCAATTTTACTATTCATTTTCACTTTGCTATTTGACTTTTCTCTTTGACTTCTTTGAGCTAATTGTGATGATTATCTTGATTCGAGAGAACAAATTTGAGCATGGGCGTCGATACCTCTGGCCATCAACCTCTGGATCTCCGGTATGTACCCGACACCTCATCTTTTCAATTTAATGCATTTAATTTAAAAAAAAATGAATTTTTCATGCTCAAACCCTATTTTTTTTTCATTTTTTAAATTAAACAACACTTTTAATCATTTCTCTAGTGCTTACACAATTCTTTTTGTGCTTTTGTGGTTTCAAATAGCACTTCCACATTGAAATAGCGTGTTTACACGTAGAGTAGGGCCTTTTTCGCTTTCAATTTTTCCTTTAGCGCATACCAAAATAGTTGCACTTTTGATATTTTAATTAGCGCGTACATAGAGTTTCTTTAGTGTGTACAAGTTGTTTTAGCGCTTACGCCTTAGAACAACACTTTTACAATTTTAAGCTGCACTTTCAATATTTTAAGCTGCACTTTTTCCTTTTAGCGCTTTTAATCCGTAAAATAGCACTTTCACCCTGTTAGGAAAAAATGCAAATGACTTTGTCAGTTTTCTGAACTATCCAGTCTCGTCAATCAGTTGATTGGCTTAGGTAACAAACCTGATTTAGTAACAAGTCGTAGGATGTCAGTTTGAATCAATTTAGTTTGAATTTTTAATTTTCAATCTTGATTTAGATGATGGATGATGATAAATTTTCTGTCCTCTCTGAATAGAATTAGAAAATTTGATTGTGGTTTGATATTTTGTAAATGTTTGACTGATTTAGGATGATTCAAAATATAATGATTTGAAAATTAATGTGATTGAAAATTTCTTTTTGCAGGCTGTGCTTAAGTCACTAGCCATTCAAGGTTTGTATCCTTTACCATTCCAGAAGATAGATGATTTGAGCACTCCGGATCACCGACACCTAGGCAGATGCAGTTTGTCCTTCTTGCTCATCCTACCTTGATTTCAAGTGAATTGAGGATTGATTACAGATATGGCAGAGAGGTGGCACTTTGACCATAATACCTTTCACTTGCCCATGCGAGAGATGACCATCACTCCTGAGGATGTGTACCACATCCTACACATCCCTACATGTGGGGAGTTGGTGTACTATGATCAGGTGTATGATGGTACAGCTTGTCAAAGGGTGTTCTAGGACCTGACGATTGTTGATGACCATATTCAGTGGGCTTAGTTCCCATCTTTTCTAGTTCTTCCAGCTATTTTGGGTTCTCTTATTGGCAGCTTCCTTCTCCCTGATTGCTGAGGGCATGGATTTGTA
This sequence comes from Chamaecyparis obtusa, assembly GCA_027943335.1. Taxonomy (NCBI): domain Eukaryota; kingdom Viridiplantae; phylum Streptophyta; class Pinopsida; order Cupressales; family Cupressaceae; genus Chamaecyparis; species Chamaecyparis obtusa. The sequence goes on along the minus strand of BSBK01007987.1, from coordinate 900,853 downwards.
GTTGGTTGGGGACCTATTCTTGAGGACCTGATGGCTCAGCCCCGATGGTTTGATTGAGGTTCTTGTGTTTTGGCACAGCTATACCATGAGCTACATTTAGTTGTTTATCAGTGTTCTATGACTTTATATATCTGTCGGAGTTATTTTGTTACAGCTATGGACATGGGAGCACATCCCAGTTACTAGGCCTATCACTATTTGTCACTATGATCCTGGGTGGCCATTTACTTGGATGTACGAGGGTATGGTTGTGCAAGTCCATCTGGGTAAGCTAGATTACTAGCATCGTATGATAGATGATGTGGATCAGGTCATATGAAGACCATACATTGGATGTGAGGCATGGCCTGAGGATGCTTCAGAGCTTCCTTTTATGTGCTACCCACAATGGATGATAAGGAAGACTCCACATTATTGAGAGATTTTGTTTTCGATGAGTGCTACGACAGTATGGGAAGACATGTGGCATGCCTCAGGGTTTAGCTATGTATGCTCGTGTTTAGGTTGAGCGATCAGTATGGGGGCCACAGGTCGATTATAGGATAACTTGTCAGGAGATATGGGACTTGGGTCACTTGTTGCAGGACATGAGGGATCATGTGATTGATGCTGGTATGATCGATGAGTATGCAGATTGGTTTACTCGAAACCCATTTTTGAGGTTCAATGATCCAGCGGAGTAGATACCTGAGATCGATGAGGAGTTAGATGATGATAGTGGGGATGGAGATGGTGGTAGGGGTGGTAGGAGACAGGCTCGTTGGGGATGACCGGGTCATCGGGTAGCTAGAGTAGGTAGAGATTTGATACTAGTTATTGTTGCTACTCCCATTCCTCCTAGGGGTGGTGGTGGTGTTCAGATGAGGGGTGGTCCTGCTGGAGGTCAAGGTGTGGATAAGGTTTTGCATTGGGTTGCTTTGGATCTTACAACCACATAGGGCCATCATAGGGTTTGACATCAAAGACAGGTGGATGCTCAGGTAGTTATTGATATTGATGCTCATGCCACATAGATTTTGTTAGATCAGGTACAGGGTAGACCAATACAGGTTCCCCTTGCACAAGCTCCTACTTCTTATTCTATGCCATCTTCTTCATCTCATCCATCTTCTTCATATTTCGTTCCATCTTTATCTATTCCTGTTACCTAAATTTCCTATTCCATATAATTTTGGCCATAGGCTGGGCTCTATCCAATAATTTCCATTAAACCATGTTGAACACCTTGAGAAATTTTCATGGTTCTGTACCTTTTCCTCTGGTCTCTGTAATTATTTAACTCTCTAGTCTGATAGCCTTTTAATTTGAAAATATGACTGTTGGAGGTAGAAAACCCTAAAAACCCTATGGCCTTTCTAATTTGTTGTTACCTTTTTCGGCCACTTAAGTCTCTATATTTCCCATGTGCTTTTTCATCTAAGGCTAGTCATGAGATCTCTAAAGCTCGAAAGAATATTCTTTCTATCTCCCAATCCTGTGACTTCCTTTTATCTCTTAAACTCCTAATCAGAAGGCATATTCCCTTTTCATTCAGTGACTTGGCGATGGTCCCTTCAGTCAGCTAATCTCATAATGTAACCTCGAGTTAGCAATTCTTCCAAAGATCTAGTGACTAAGTGATTTTCTTTACTATAGTTATAACTCATGTGGGCCCTGAGTTAAGGATTTCCCTTCAGTCGGGAAGTCACGAGAGTTAACTATGGTCAATCAAAAGTTCATGAGACTTCAAGTTTTCTTCAGTCAGGAGGTCGCTAGATATAATCATGGTCAAAGGATGGTCGGCTCAAGGTAAAGACAACAACAAATGATAAGGTGCCACATGTCTCTGGCGGGCCCAGGCTCTATAGGCTTAGTCTCTTAGTCATGAGACCCATGGAGAATATTCTTTTCTATCAAGCGACAATGAGACTTACACAGTTGGGTGATCTCATAACACAAAGAGAATATTCCAAATGATTAGGCAACTTGGAGATCGAAGGCATAGTCATGTGATCACTTGATTAAAGGCAGAGGTTAAAGCTGGGTTAGATTTCCTTCAGTTGGGGAGTCTCATGATCAAACCCAGGGTTAGCAAAAGTTCATGAGGCTTGAAATTTTATATAGTCGCGCAATCTCCAAATATGCATGGGTTAAATTAAAGGTTGATGTCATGTCATAACCTGACGATCATGTTCCACATTTGGTGATCTAGTGACTGTGTGTTCTCATAATCTATTGATCCTGGCAGTTATGTTCCAAACATTCAGGGACTTAGTGACACGGTTATCTCTTCATCTCGTGATGCTGCGGCTAAGTTATAAAAGATCAAGTGACTTAGCGAGGACCGTAAGATGAAAGAAGATCAACAGATTTTGCTTGATCTCTAGACATAACTCAAGGTTAGGTTTTTATCTGGTGACCTCATGAATATAGTGTTCGCATGATCTCCAGACTTGACTGAGGTTAAGAAAATCTTTTAGCGGACTAGCGAATACATAGTTGCCCAATCTCCATATCTCCCATGGTCAATGACAGGTTGAGTTATGTCAGAATAGCTGGCGGTTGTCAGAGCTGATGAAGTAGTTGAAGGAAAATGAAAGAGTGACAAGTGGCAGGATGGGCCCAGGTTTGTAGCTCAGTTAGGTTATCACCCAATGAAAAAGAGAATATTCTTTTTATCTGGCAACTACGAGATTGCCTTTAGTCGGGTAATCTCCTGACGAGAAGGAATATGCCGAAGACATCAGGAGACTCAGTGACCACCGTTAGATCAAGTAAAGATAAATAATTGTCATGTGATCACTAGACAAAGCCAGGGTTAACTAAAAGGTCAGGAGATTCAGCGACTAAAGAAAAAAGAGAACCTGAGGTGAATGCAGAGTTAGGGTTAAGATCTGATACGGTGCTCAGGTAAAATGGAAAGATTTGACGGCTACGTTTTAAAGATAGATCAAGTTTAAATATCAGTCACTGATGGATAAAGCTTGGCACCACCTGTGACTGTTTATATTTTAAATTCAAATATATCAGAAGTGTAATACCCCAAAAATGGGCTATAAGTTCATTAATCTTCTATATCAACACATCGAACGAAATCGACATCAAAGTCCTAACCTAAGGCACATCTAAATATCATCGAATCCTAATTGATTATCATAAATTCTACATTGGAGAATATTCTTAGTAATATTCCTAATAATTATCTTTAATTTAATGATTATTTGGTGATAAATCCATTTATCCTAAAGTTTGATTAATTGAATATTCTCAATATTTAATTAATTAGATTTAATTCTACCACTTAATTATTTAATTGAAGTTAATTCTATTTATTCTTAAATTGTATTATTTAATTTTGACAATAAATCAAAATCCTATTAATAATTGATTAAATTCTTATTTAATTAATTAAAGCAAGTTATCAATTTTTAATAATATTGTTTTTGAATAAAAGTTTGAAAAATAATTGATTAACCCATAAATCAATTATTTTATTTTTCAAAATCAGTTAAGTTGGAAATAAATCACTTTATTATTAAATCAATTCATAAATAAAACATGCACAATCACAAAAGCAGACAACTATCAATTATCAATTAAAGCTAAAACTCTATTTTGAGTTGAACTCTGCTTTTGCATGTTTTTGTGAGTTATATATCCTTTATTTAAAAATAACTTAAAAATCAACCTGGGTTATTTGAGTGATTTATGACTTTTTTTAATGCATCCTCAAAGCCCTAGATTTCTATAAATCAATGCTCAGCTCTTCACAAATGATCCATATAATCCACAAAATCCATAGAATTTGCATACTTACTCTGGAGAATCGACATCTGAAGAATTGAAGCTTCTTGCAAATCAACAATTTTTGTGAGATCAATCTTGTTTTCAATTCATTTTAGTTTTATTTCATATCATTGTTAAATCAATTTTCATATTAGCATAGATTCATATCAAGTTTTCATTATCATAATCGCATAGAAAAACAAAAAAAAAAAGATTAATTGCATCATTCCATATCTAGATTTTGTATTCAAATCCTTCATTTAGGTGTCGTCAAGGTCACTGATCTTAGTATAATCTGAGAATACATACTTGCACCTACTAGAAGGTAGTAAATTGCCTAGTTAGTTAAGTTTTCATTCTATTGCATGATTTTGATTTTTGCTAACCTCTAATGTTTTACTGAAGTGTTGTGTCTACAGCTAGGTACAAAATTCACGCACACATTTTTGGTGCCCACCGTGGGGCAACCCACCTTTACATGCTAGTTTTTTTTTTTTTTTTGGAGCTAACTCCCTTGTGCAGATTTACTTGGAGACTAAAACCCTAAATTTTCAAAGAATTAATTTTATCTCTTAAACGGCTTGGATTTTTGGTCTGAAATTGTTTTTGTAGGGTGGAGACATATTAGGGAAGCTTCGATAAAAAATTCATAATTTTCTAAGATGTTTTAAATTTTTAATAATTTTTTTTCAATTTTTGATAAATAATTCATTTTCGGTGCAAATCATCATATTTTTTAGAAATCTTTACATTTTCAGAAATCTATTTCAATTCTACAAGGGATCCATTCTTTGTGTTTTAAATTTGGATGCAATATAATAGATCAAATAGTCAATTTACAAAAATTGGTCTATTTTGGTAAAATGGGTCTCTAGGGCACGAAGGAAGAGATTTTTCTAAAATTTTTATATTTTTGGAAAGCTCTCTATTTTTTAGTAGGGGTCTCTATTTTGTATTTTTATTTTTATGGCTGAAATCATATCAAAAAAATTAGATCTTGTTGACTAGGTCAAGTGCAAAAAAAAATATATATATATTTTTTGTGATGGGTATGCACTTATTTTTCATATGATTCAATGCATGATATGAGTTTCCATTTGAACTATTTGCTAGTTATTATTGCTCCTAATAATTGGTTTTCATATCTAACCCTAGCGTTTACATGAGTTGAATATACGTTGCATATCTTGTTTGCTTGTTTTCTTGTTGGAGAGTTCGTGGCTTGCTTGCATGGAAAAGCTCAACAAAAATTGCTAAAATAGGTAAAATCTACTAAGCACATTGCGAGGAAATTAGGTATTCTGGTACATCTGATAAAACTTCATTTTGGGACATAAAACAAACTCTCTTGTGTCAAGCTTGTGTGACTTTTCTTGCTTTCATATCACAGACTTCATTTTGGGCTATAAAAAAGAACATAGATTTGCTTTTTGCATATCTGTTACACATAGTAAATAGGCCCTATGAACCCTATTCATGGTTCTTGAGAGAGTGGGTTTCCAGTGAAACTCTTCTCAATGAAGGAACCCTTGTAGGTAGGGAGGATACTGAGGGAGTCTCACGTTCCACTAGATCCGTGTGTCTTCAACTTTTGATCGAGGCATTCTCTCTCCGGAGAGGTTGATAGATCATAAGGGGTTGACATCATAGATCTTTGTGAGATAATCTTGGTCTTAGCGTGTCAGATTAATCTTTCTTCTTTGTTTGGGTTAAAAGTGAAAAGGCTAGGGGATTATGCTCTACTTCCTTTTTGGATAGTACCAAAAACCCAAAACCTTGAATCTGGAACCAATCTCCATGTTGTATCTTTTGTGAGTCACCTTTAGAGAGGGTTAACCATAGTGGACATTCCCTTAATTGGGCAACCACGTTGACGGAACCTCAAGCGGTAATAGCCATTTTTGCCGTGGTATCAACAACCACTATATAAATGTCCTTGTGGAGGAATTCTTCATAGGTGTGGTCTCTTGTTGGGCTGTCAGATCTCCCTAGCAGATCCTAAAGATTAAGTTCTTAGACTGTGTCAAAACCCCAGTGCGCTTGGATTGGAGTTCACCCTCTTGAGATCACAAAAATTGCAGAGTCAGACCATTACTAAAAACCCTAGTGAGGCCAAATTTTCATTTTCTAGGAATATGTGCGTTATTGCAAAATTTTTTAGAACATACACAAGTAGTACTCTTAGGGATTAGCACATTTAGTCACTTGATTGTTCATGCAAAAGGTTGCTTTGTCCCCTATTCATTATTTTTAGATGTGCTTGAAATCATTTGCTTGCTATTTTGCGTACCTATTTATCTATCTGGTTACTAAGAACGAATCAATCTGGTACAATCTTCAAATCTGGATAGACATTTTTGTGAACAATTTGAAATTGAAAACCTAAAATTTGCAAAATCTGAAGCAAAATCCTTTCTGGTGTCAAAAGTCATCCTAAAATTTCAAAACTCGTATCAAAGCCAAAGTCAAAGTTGTTAGAGATTGGTCAAATTTTTCAAAAATCCAATTTTTACAGCCTATTTCCAGAATCTGTCAAACAAATCACTGTGTCAAGAAAAAAAGAGAGCCTATAATGAATCCAATCATTTTCCTAAAGTAGCCTTTTGAATCCGATTTAGCCTTCTGCTTAATCAATTTGAGTCTTTATCATCTTGTGTCAAAACCTTGTCATAACTATCAATCTTCAATCAATCATCAAAATGGCTAAGTGTTGTGAACTCGTGTCCGCTATCTTTTGGGAATCCACCCATACATCCAGGGCACAGTCTCCTTCATTTACATCTAATCCAAGCTTCAATCAACCAAACCTTGACAAGGTTGCGTCATTTGATCTTCTTGAATCAGATCTTTCTTCAGTTGTCTTCATCACATTCTTTTGTTTCACCCAAGGTTAATGGTGGAAACTAGAGCTTCCTCTCACAAAAAATTTGGAGAAGCATCCCATACCTTACCTATAACCACTACCGAGGGTCCAACTCTTGAAAAAATTTACAATTCTGGTCTTTAAAAAGATGACGGTCTTGGCAATCTTCGATTAAAAATTGGTTACATACCCCCTCCTCCATCAATTCAAGGAGTCAATCAAAAAACTCTACATCAATCTATTCTAAGGAGTCCTAAAACTCCTAACATGTCTCAAAGAATCAGTACACATGAGGAAGAAACTCTAATCACCGCTATGATGAAATAGATGCACGCTATGCAAGTCAAACTTAACAAACTTGAGAAAGAAAAGGAACCTAAAGAGTTCTCCATGGAAGCTCTATGCCCTTTTCCATTTGATAAAGACTTGTACATGTCACCATGCCCTCGAATAGAATATGAGCAATGGGATAATCCTTTTGATACTTCTTCCATGGAGAGTGACACACCCATCTTTGAAGACTATGATGACTATGATGAGGGACAATATAGTGATACCTATGACACCTCTGTTCCTAAGAGTCCTCCTCACCATGTGCTCGTGCTTACTAGAAATGGGATGTCACATTGGATAGATCGTGATGGTGATCCATATGATTCTGATTTTGAAAGAGACTTTGATGATTTTTGTGAACAATACCTAGATGATACATCTACTTCTATTGAGGAAGAGAAAGCTTACTGAGCTGATTATAAATGTGCATACTATAAGGATCTCTCATCTAAGAACTCTCATGCTGAAAATAAAGATTACACTCTTAAGAAAGATCATGTTAGTACTGAACCTTTGTCTTGTGATGGTTCCCTTCCATCCCCTACTTCCTCCAATACCCATACATTTCCTAAAGCTCCCAAGCCTATCAAATCTTTCACAAGTCCTTCATCCACCAAAGGTCCTAATCCTTTTCATGCAGTTTCCTATAGTTATCCTCAAGGGCTACCCCTTAAAGAAACTCAAGCTAACCTTCACTTGGCTGAAAATACTTTCAATAATGCTAAACCTAAAGAACCTAAGCCTTTATATGATATAATGCCTACTTCAACTAGTCCTCCACCATCTCTTCCAAAGTCTTCCATACAATCCCAATATGCTTCCTTGTCCTTAGAAGTGGCTCCATGTGCAGAGGACTCTAAAAATGATAAAGAAAAGAACATAAAGAAAGATCAAGATCAAGAATCCTCTATGTTATCCAATCCTTTTCATGATGTCTCTTATCCATTTCATGGTTCTTTTGATCCTGCATCCCTTTCCCATTCATTCCACAATGTCTTAAGTCTTCTCCTAAGAAAGATCAAGCTACTACTTACACCGTTGAGCTTATTGACAATCAAAATAACCTTACTACACTTGCACTTTCCAAAGATGATAATTCCATTAAGATTGGTAAAAATGGTGTTGTTACTTCCAATGTTAAGCCTATTGAAAATCAAGAGAAAAATAATGCGCTTATGCTATCCAAAGATCCTTGTCAAGATCAAAGTCTTCCATCTTCTTGTTCTACCACTCCATGTTCACTTCCACTTTCCAGTCTTCCTAAGTCTTTGCAAGCTTTGAAAAATCCTATCAAAGAAGGTGCTCATATTGAAGATGTCCATGATTCTATTGAAAATTCTAATGTTCACTCTAAAGATGCTGATGTCCTTGGTTGTCACATAGATGATGATGAACTTATTGATTATCCTTTTGCATCTTCCACTTCCATCCTTGGACCTCTTCCACCACTACTAAGGGCTTCACGTCTACCTTCCATCTTGGGTCCTTATGTCCCTTCACTTTCCCCTCCTAACTCTTCTAATTCACCATCCATCTTGGGTCCTTACATCCCTCCATCTCCCATCTTTCCTCAAGATCAACATAGATGCATACCCTTGAATCCTTTTCATCCACCCACCCATCTAAACCAGTCATATCCTCCTTCTTCCACAAGTCCCAAGTCTTTTGGAAGTAACTTGAATGTTCAATACAAGAAAAAGAAGCAATACAAGAATCCATCAAAAAGAGAAGATCACCATGTCTCCTTTAATCGACATGGAAGCATAAAGTCCAAAGAGATATCTAAGAAAAAAACTACAAGACAAGTATGGGTTCCAAAATCCATCATTAAAGATATTCTCTCTAGATCATCAAAAGGAAATGAAAAGCCTATGTCTATATGGATTCCAAAGTCTCTCTTGAAAGAGTTTGGTGTTGACCAAAAAGTGAAGTTGACATTCAAGCTTCCAAAGACTTCCACTTCATCTTCTTCTAAAAATATTCTTCCATTCCATGCACCTAAACCACAACCTCTGCTATCCATTCACCACATTCCTTCACATATTCCTTCATTCACATTTCCTCCATCCTCTCACCACCCTTCAAGGTGTGTGTCGATGTTGATATTGCCTTCCTATCCATCTACCTTTTCACAATTCTTCCATTCATTATCCTTCTACCTTCTATCCTTTTTTCTCATTTTCTTATTCCTCCTATCTTCCAACCTCACTTGCTTTACATAAAACCTTATCCTCCATTTTTCTCTTCCATCTTCCTTTCCCTATTAGCATCTTTGAGCATATCATTTTGAATCCTTGGCATATCATGGTTTATCCTTTCAAGGAGCATTATCTAAAAAGCTTGCCTTCTTCCAAAAAAAATAAAAATAAAAAATTGAAAATGTGCCTTGGTGAAAACTCTGAAATAGGTGCCTTGGTAGCAAAAGTAAAGAGAAATAAATTCATCCTATGGTGAAAACCACTTCCTTGTGGTGCCTTGGATAAGTACCGTGATGAAAACCTGACAATCAGGCATCATGCGTAGTTCTTCTACATATTTCATCCATTCCATCTTCTCTCTTTGATCTTGACAATGTTGATCTATACACGAACATTTGGCTATTTTGTGAGCTGTCTTACGATGATCTTGCTTTCATTCCCTTTCTATTTAGCCTTCATATTTATTTTCCTCCATTCATTTTCACCTATCACTATCCTTTTCCCCTTTGGTCTTGATCTAACAAAAAAAGAAAGACAGAGTAAAACATGGTGCTATGAAGCCTCTTAATATGTCTACTCCTTTGGATTGCATCCTTTCCTGCTCTTTCATTATGATTTTGTGACTTATCCTATGCTGGCCTTTCATTGCTTGTCCAAATGTGCTTTACATGACAATTTTTGCCTAGCTTGAGTATTCTTGAAGAGTTTTCCCTTGAGGATTTCTTCCCTTCATTCTCCTTCATTCTCTTGTCTTCCATCTCTTCCACCAGCTTGCTAAGCCCTCTTGTTCTCCACCTTGCTAGACATTGGGACTGCATGATATGATCTTGCTTGGGATTTTGCAAATGGAAAAAGATGTTATCAAGTATACCAAGTATCAGAATAAGTATCAGAACAAGTATCAGAATAAGTATTAGAAAAACTATCAGAACAAGTATCAGAACAAGTATCAGAACATGTATCAGAACAAGTATTAGAATGAATATCAAAACACCCACTGGGGCTACTCCATTCACTTTATTTTATGGGTCTGAAGTGAAACTGCCTATTGAGGTTGAAATCTCATCACTAAGAATCAAAATGCATGGTCTAGTAACTAATGATGACTACAGAGTGTCTAGGTTGCAAGAACTGGAACTACTAGATGAGCGCAGGCAAGCAACATATGATCATCTTAGAGTATATCAGAAGAGAATGTCAACCCAACTGGATGGGTCCCTTTGTTATCACTGTTACTTTTGGCTCTGGTGCCTATCAACTCTCAACAACTGAAGGAGAACAGCTCCGAGAACCAATCAACGTTCTCCATCTGAAGAAACTCTATGCCTAAGGCATTTGGTCTATGGTAAAATATCTTGAAAAAATCTTTAAAATTAGAAAAAGTCATAAAAAAAATGAACATCCTGGTGAAAACCTTGCAATAGGCGCCTTGATGATTCACAAAAAAAGTAAAAAATATCAAAAGTTCAAAAAAAAAAAAAAAATGAAAAAATGAAAAATACAAAAAAATTGAAAATATCAAAAATATCAAAAAAATTGAAAAAAAGGAAAAATACAAAAAAATGAGAAAAAGAAAAAAGTGCCTTGGTGAAAACCTGGAAACAGGCACCTTGGTAGCAAAAATAGAATCTCTACCAAGATGGTGAAAACCTGACAAACGGGTGCCACTTATTTCAAAATGCTCCTTCTATCAGTGCAATCTTGGTCTTTCCCAGCTTTCAGCCTTGCTTTAGTTTATCCATATCTCCTAGTTTGTTTTCGCATTCCTATTTTCAATAAGTCGGTTTGTACACCAATCAGCTCAAGCATATGTATCCTATCAATGTTCAAAACTTGGGGACAATTAATGTCATATCCTATGGCCTCCAAGGTATCTAAGACATATCATATCCAGTCAGAGTCCTTTGAAGCTTCATCTGAGTCAGTCAGTCAGTCTTGTCTCCAGAAAGGATTTTGCATCTACAACAACACAATCAAACATCAAACTGAAAACAATCTATGCTTTTACATGCTTTTATCTCCTTGTATGCTTACTGATTCGCATTAAGATTTTTACATATTATGTCCTTTCGAGCTCTTTGATGATGTCCTTTATAGGATTTAGAGAGTGATGACTGGGGGCATAATCTTTTCTTTGTTTCCTACTTGTATGTGAAAATCTAACAACTTTGAAAATTCTGGATTGAAATGGTGTCCGACTGTAAGAGCCTCTATCTTGAATTGGATGGCCATGCGTACCTCAACCATTGATACCCAAAAAATTCCAGGAAGTTTTGATCTAACTATTGTCTTTTTGAGTGAGTTCTTTCTCCTATTGTGAAATGCGATCTTACCTAAGGATGTGAATGATAAAGGGTCACTACAGGTAATTCACACTGGATTTTGAATGATCTCTTGACTGTTTGATGTGTTTGGACTGCAAGGTGTATTCAGGTCATCATGACGTCTATGTTTTGAAGCTTATACAAATTGCTATATCAAAATGGACATGATATTCAAGTCATCCTGGCATTTATGCTTTGGTGCTTATATCTAATCCGACATTCCGAAAACAAAATCAATATTCATATATCCATGGTTTCCTAATCAGTGGGTGTTGTATTGATTCTTGCGCATACAATTCAATATTCATATGTCTATAGTTTCACAACTAGTGGGAATTGTATTGATTTATCCAGTTACCCAAAAATTCAATGATGAGAATGACCGACACATGATCAGTGACTAGGTCCCAGGCCTTAGGTTGCATTTCATACTGCATGTCTCTTTGCATTTTTTCATGTTTGCATGATCTCACAAATGGCTAAACAAACTTCAATGCTTGAACAATTCTTCAATCACATCTTCAAATATAACAAGAGCTGAATCTCACATGAAGGTTCCTCCAACAAAACAGCAAGTAGAATCCTTTTTCGGGATCAAAATCAAAATTTAAGATCATTTATATTGTAAACTACTTGCATAATCAACCTTCAATCATCATAGAAATCTAGAATTCAACTTAACTGATTATCTTAAATCAAACTATCAAAATTTCAACTTGGTCAACTATGGTCAACTCATGGTTTAACCTAGTCAAACTTGGTCTTTTGGACCTCCAAACAAAGCAGAATGCATTCTCAGACATGTATAACCACTTCTCAAATCAATTAACATGCTTCTAAACTATTCAACGCTGACTTTTCTTCTCAGATTTTAATTTTAATCCCGAAGGGGGCATGGTATTGCACATCATTCAAAGTCTGTAATCTAAAGCTGAAATCATATCTTTCCTCAGTAATCAAGACAACAACCACGTCTAGTTACTGATTTATCAAAAAGACCTCATCGCTTGGGGCAAATCAATCATCACTCGGGGCATATCAGATTCATCGAGATCCATATCAATTTGGTATTCTCCTAATCTTGTAAATTGTATCAGTTTTTGCAACTATCAGTTCAATTGTGTTATATCCTTGATTCTTCGATAACTGAAGGGTTCAGATGTGATACCAATGTGATTCAATACAAGGACAATTGGGTCTAGAATCAGTCACTCACTTCTTTGCAATCATAAGGTTTGGAATCAGGTGTTTTGACACTTTTTCGCAATCATCGGTTCATTTGCTGTTATAGTTAACATTATCTTTGGTCACTCAGGACCTATTATCTTCAAATCTTTCAATCAGTTTCTGTCTCATATCAATTTCAATTTCAAACATCAGTTTTAATATCATACATAGACTGTCTTTGAACCACTACACTTCGCACAACAATTCAAAGAGGGGTAAAATGTAATACTCCAAAAATGGGCTATAAGTTCATTAATCTTCTATATCGACACATTGAACGAAATTGACATCAAAGTCCTAACCTAAGGCACATCTAAATATCATCGAATTCTAATTGATTATCATAAATTCTGCATCGGGAAATATTCCTAGTAATATTCCTAATAATTATCTTTAATTTAATGATTATTTGGCGATAAATCCATTTATCCTAAAGTTTGATTAATTGAATATTCTCAATATTTAATTAATTAGATTTAATTCTACCACTTAATTATTTAATTGAAGTTAATTCTATTTATTCTTAAATTGTATTATTTAATTTTGACAATAAATCAAAATCCTATGAATAATTGATTAAATTCTTATTTAATTAATTAAAGCAAGTTGTCAATTTTTAATAATATTGTTTTTGAATAAAAGTTTGAAAAATAATTGATTAACCATAAATCAATTGTTTTATTTTTCAAAATCAGTTAAGATGGAAATAAATCACTTTATTATTAAATCAATTCATAAATAAAATATGCACAATCACAAAAGCAGACAACTATCAATTAGCAATTAAAGCTAAAAATCTATTTTGAGTTGAGCTCTGCTTTTGCTTGTTTTTGTGAGTTACATATCCTTTATTTAAAAATAACTCAAAAATCAACCTGAGTTATTTGAGTGATTTATGACTTTTTTTAATGCATCCTCAAAGCCCTAGATTTCTATAAATCAAGGCTCAGCTCTTCACAGATGATCCACAGAATCCACAAAATTTGCATACTTACTCTGGAGAATTGACATCTGAAGAATTGAAGCTTCTTGCGAATCAACAATTTTTGTGAGATCAATCTTGTTTTCAATTCATTTTAGTTTTATTTCATATCATTGTTAAATCAATTTTCATATTAGCATAGATTCATATCAAGTTTTCATTATCATAATTGCATAGAAAAACCAAAAAAAAAAAAGATTAATTGTATCATTCCATATCTAGATTTTGCATTCAAATCCTTCATTTAGGTGTCGTCAAGGTCACTGATCTCGGTATAATCTGACAATACATACTCGCACCTACTAGAAGGCAGTAAATTGCCTGTTTAGTTAAGTTTTCATTCTATTGCATGATTTTGATTTTTGCTAACCTCTAATGTTTTATTGAAGTGTTGTGTCTATAGCTAGATACAAAATTCACACACACAAGAAGTACCAGATTTGAACAGTTATGGCGAGCCTGAGTTACAGAGAGGTAGATGGATCAAGGCGGCTCATCTGCAGGCAGATATAGTAATGAAATGGACATGCAAATAGATATTTGATCGGCCAGAATATTTTCAAGGATGCATTTATGATCAGAAATGATAGAATTAGGGTTTGCTATTATTCTATGAAAATTTATGTAACCCTAATTAGATTTTTTTTGCTCCTACTTGTGTGCAATAGAGGAGATGTATATAATAGTTTTTGGGAGCTTTTAGAGCTTAAGAGTTTACATTTTGTAAAAAGAGTTTCTCTTTCTTAGGAGTTATTCGTGACATTTGTTCTACCCTCTGGCTCTTATAGTTTGTATTCTTTCATTGAAATTTTAGATTCAATAGAGGCTATCCATGGCATTTGTTCTGCCCTCTGGTCTTTCCTTTGTCTGTATTTCTCTTATTGAGTATAATATACTGGCTTTTTTAGAGAAATCTTGGAGTTCCAAAGCCCTTCTTCCTTTTAGCTTATTTGTGTACTATTGTGTCTGATTTGATTTGAATGAGTTTGTGGGTATACTTCAACCCCTTGTCATTCTATCTCATTCCTGTGCCCTTTTGTTGAAGAAAATGTCTGCTTGCAGGTCACAGTCTGTGTCTTTTGTTCAGACCCCTCTATGAAACACTTATGCAAGCTTGTTTAGAAAGATTGTGTTCTATTAGATCTGAGAGCTTTCATGCTAGTTTGGTCAGTGTATTGTATTCATTTCATTTCGGTGTATCACCTGGTAGGTAGTTTTCTTTTAGTTATTTCCCTTTCATGCATTCCTCCTATCCCCTTTTCCCTCAAGAATTTACTTTCCTGTCAAAAAGAAAATTAAGGTGATTATCCAAGAGGAACCAGCCTAGAACTTGGAGGTCTCATCTCAGTTAGCATAGGTCCCACAACCTAGAGATGATTCCCATGTTATACTAGGTTATCAAGACCAAGAGAGCTTGAAACAAGGGTGCAAACTTAGTGTATAACATTTCCATCTTCTTCCATGCCATCTTCTTCTATGCCATCTTCTTCTATGCCTCCACCACATGCTCCTCCTACACAGGCTCCTAGTTTAGAGGCTCTAGTGGATGCATCAGATGTTCGAGCCTTATAGTTAGATGTGTCACAAACTAGACAATAGGTTAGCTAGCTTAGCAGTATGATGTAGGATTTTATGGCCACTATGAGTCAGCATGGGCTACAGGCTAGTTTGAGTAGACCTCCCGATACTGATCCTAGTCATGATGGTGCTGATGGTGCTGGTGGCTTAGGCAATTGATTGATTCTGATTTGACACATATTATTTTATACATTGATGTACATGATCTCATTTTTTTATATCGAGACATTGGACTCTATTCTATCTTCTGATTAGTTGATGTATTTTATATGTTATGCATTGATACTTGTTGATATTTTGATGGACTTTGATTTCTTGATGTTTCCATAGACTTTGATACTCAGTTGATTTATGATGATACCATAGACTTTGATTCTCAGTTTGATAGATTTACTTTATGTGATTTCAATATGTGGTGGACCTCATTTTTCAGGTGATTTACTATGATATGTAGATCTATATGATTCTATATCCTATATGCTTTGTTTTATGGTTTTCAGAATACAGTTTTATGATATGGATGCACATGTTCTATTTATGCTTAAATGGTTGTCTTATGTATGACATAGAAATAGGTGAATGGATACAATATGAATTTATGATATTTAAATGCTTTATGGATGCAAATGATATATACATGTGTTAGATGATGATGTAATGATTTAATGAATAATGCGATGTAATGATACTTATGGATATATTTATTTTTGATAATATGGATATATGTAATGGATATGAATGTAATGGATTTATGATATGAAAAATGTGATGTCAAATGTGATGGACCTATATGATGTAATGGATGATGGTTATGGATATTTAATGATTAATGATTCTAAATGTTATATGTTATATAGATGAATGATGCAATGATGTTTATGAATGTAGATGCAATGATATATAATGTAGGATGGGTTTGTAATGTATGGATTTTAGATGAATGATGCAATATAAAATGTTTTTGAATGAACTAAATGATATGCACCTAATGATGAATTTATGTCTATTTGAATGAAATGATATAATGGATGGAATGATCATTAATTAATGAATGCAATGGTAAATGCACTTAATGGATTAATATGAATGATTTTTTAAAGAATTTCCACTAAATGAAATGTATTTTAAAAATGAATGCAACCTAATGCAATTCTACTTAATTGAAATGGATCTTTTAAAATGAATGCAACCTAATGCAATGAACTTAATTGAATTGAATGCAAGCTAAACGTAATGAGCTTAGATTTAAAATGAATGCAAACTAATGCAAAGAATCTAATTGTACTTTATGGTGGAAAGTCCTAAATGAATGCAAGATAACATGGATCTAACAAATGCTCATGAACTAATGTAATGCACCCTTGTTTTTTTGATTTTTTGATTTCCAACACACTCGATCACATATATTTTTTGATGTTCCTCTTGATTTTTGATTTGACTACACCCCCTTTCTATTTCCCTCTTGCAATTTAATTTTTAAACTAAGAAATGAAAATACACTAAATGCATTTAATCTAAGATGTATGCAACTAACTGTCACTTTTTTCAAAAAATTGGAGCTTATATTCATCATTGAGTAGTTTTTGAAGTCTTGAATTCAGTACAACCATCACTAGGTCAACCATGATGATATGAATACTTCTTTCACCTCTTACGTTTCTTTCCCATCTTGTGGTATGATTGTCACTGATTGAAGTCAATCATGAGAGTGTGAATACTAATTTTGTCAGATTCTATGTTGCAAGTGGATTTTGGTATTATGATATTGAACATCAAAATATCCAAGGTATCCTTTTGTGTAAACAAACAAAATCTTAGTTTCTTCATATGTACAAGTCCTTGATGATTCTTTGATGATCATGTCTTTAGAAAAATAATACATGCTTTAAAACTTTGATTATAAGACATTCACTCAGAAATCAATAAAATATCATGCTTTCATCATAGCTTGTCTAGTTTAAAAACTTTCATCGATTCACTAGAAAGACATGATTTCATCAATCAAGTCAACACTTTGGAAATTTTTTTTTACAATTTTTTTCAAATCCATATTTCAAGTATAGTTCCATCCATTTCATACTTTTAATCCTGATAAAGATAGGGTCATGTAAGATCTTGGATCAAATTTTGTGCTTGGTTCAAATTGGATTAGAGTTAGGATTTGATTGATCGTTTCACTTGCATTTTGATGAATTGATTCGATGATTGATTGAAGTTTTCTTTTGATGAATCCTTCCTCCTTTAGAGTAGATTTACCCCAGTTTGATATGATTATGTTTGTGGGACTTAGGATAATTTACAGATTAGGTGACCAAAATATTTAGGTACTTGCAAATGCAACTGTGGGGTTTTATTATGCAATATATACAAATGATGGTGAATGAAATATTTAGAAGGATGAGCACTAGGTATGCGACTGAATTGGACTTTCAATGGCACTTGTTTACCAGGTTTTCACTGATTGAATGAATCTTGCTTTCTTTTTCTATTTTTTTTAAAACTTTTTCCTTTTTTTGCTACCAAGGTGCCTATTTGCTAGGTTTTCACCAAGGCACTTTTTTCTTTTCTATTTTTTTTTGTATTTTCTTTTTTCAATTTTTTTTTTCATATTATCAAGGTGCCTATTTGCTAGGTTTTCACCAAGACAACATATTTTTTGAGGATAATTTCTGAATGTTTTTGGCTTTCTTCATGCTAAATTTTTTCACTATTTTTGATCTTTTCTGCATTTCTGATTTGTTTGCTCTTTTCTATTTTTTAATTTTTTTGATATTTTCAGGATCTCTTTTGACTATATACAATAAATAGGATGCTTTCCATCTTATTTTCTGATACTCTTTTCCTCTTAATACTCTTTCATCTACTTCATGTGTAGAACCTTTTTAGATGAATGCTATTGATAGATTCTTCCAATTCTTCTCCATCACAATCAGCTAATTTATAAGTGCCTATCCCAAAAGATGAAGTGGTCACAAAAGGTTCTAACCAGTTTGCTTCCCATTTTACTTTCTTTTCTCTTTCTGCTTGATTCTTGGAATTTTCTTGCAAAACTAAGTCACCTTTTTGGAATGTTCTTGACTTAGTATTCTTGTTATAGGTCCTTGGCATTTAGTTTTGATATACTTTCAAGTGATCAAAGGCTTGATGCTATTTCTCATCTAGTAGTTCCAATTCATGTAACCTAGCAACTCTATAGTCCTCGTCACTTATCAAACCATGTAGAGATACTCTCAAAGATGGAAGTTCTACCTCCAAAGGTAAAACTGCTTCTGTTCCAAAGACTAAGGAAAATGGTGTAGCTCCTGTTGGCATTATGATGCTTGTCCTATAAGCCCATAGAGTTGGGTTTATTTTTATATGCCAATCTCTACCTGAATTATCCACAGTTCTCTTCAATATCTTTAAGATATTATTATTTGTTGCTTCTGCTTGTCCATTACCTTGGGGGTAATATATTGAAGATGAGTGGTGTATCATGTGGAATTTGGTACATAGCTCTTTCAAATCCTCATTTTTGAAGTGTTTGGCATTGTCGGTTATGATGGAATGAGGTACACCATATCTACATATTATGTGATTTATAATAAACAAGGATATCTGCATTCTTGTGGTAGTTGACAAGGGTACAACTTCCACCCATTTGGTAAAGTACTCTATTGTAGTGATGATAAATTTATGACCATTTGAAGATGGTGGATGAATCATCCCTATTAAGTCTAAACCCCATTGATAAAATGGCCAAGGTGTTGTCATAGGATGAAGCTCTTGTGCTGGTACATGGATCAAGTTCCCTTGATATTGTCACTTACAACAAGTTTTAGCAAAGTGACAAGCGTCTTTCTCCATGGTAGGCCAAAAAATATCCTATCTTAAGAAGTTTCTTAGCTAGAGTTAAACCATTCGAATGTGACCCACAAATCCCCTCATGAATTTCTTGTAAGGCTATATTTGATTCCTCTTTCTCTAGACATCTTAGATGCATTCCATCTAGACTCTTACGAGATAATGTGTTGGATATTAAGGTATAATGGGAGGCTTGTCGGATAAAGCTTTTCTTTTGATTCCTGGTTTGGTCCATAGGTAGGATTTGGTCTTTTAAGTAAGTATAAATATCTCCATACCAAGGTGATTCATATCCAGTTAGCAAACAAATAGTATGAGGATGGGTAGGGTCAAATGCAGGTTGCTCAATTTCTTCTACCAAGAATTCATATTTGGTGCTTTGATCTGGTATTTGGAGAAGTGATGCCAAAGTTCCCATTGCATCTGCTTCTTTATTCTTCTCTCTTGGGACTTTCTCAAATGTGATGAGAGTGAAGTACTTCTTGAAATTCTCAATCATATTTTTGTAAGGTATCAACTTGTCATCTTTCATTTGATATTCATCATTAATTTGATTGATAACTAGTTGTGAATCTCCATAAACTTGTAGCTCTGTCACTTTCCATTCTAATGCTAGTTTTATCCCAATGAACAATGATTCATACTCAACTATATTATTTGTGCATGGGAATAGAAATTTGTATGATTTTGGAATTGTAGACCCTTGAGGAGTAATCAAAAGTATGTCTTCTCTTGATCCATGTTGTGTATAAGAACCATCAAAATATAATTGCCGTGTTTTTGCTTCTACTTTCATAATTTTAGAATCTGGAAATTTCACTTGTATTGGATGTTCATCTTGTAATGGTGATTCCTCTAATTGATCAACTATGACTTGGCCCTTGATAGATTTATGATCCACATATTCTATGTTGAATTCACTTAGCACCATGACCCATTTGGCTAGTCTCCCATTCAATATTGTTTTTCTAAGAAGATATTTTAAGGGATCAATCTTTGTAATGAGTCTAATTTTGTGGGATAAAATATAGTGGCATAATTTTTGGGAAGTAAAAACTATGACCAAACATGCTCTCTCAATGAAGGTGTAGTTCAACTCATATTTCACCAATGTTCTACTGATGTAGTATATGGCCTTTTCTTTTCCTGATTCATCTTCTTGTGCCAAGAGTGCCCCTAATGAATGTTCAGTCACTGAAATGTATAGAATTATAGGCTTGCCTCTTATAGGTGGCATCAAAGTTGGAGGATTCATTAGATATTTCTTCAACAAGTTGAAAGCTTCTTCATATTTCTCATCCCATTTGAATAATATATCCTTATGAAGGAGTTGAGTGAAATTATGACACTTTTCTACTAATTGAGAGATGAACCTTTGAATGGATTGGATCCTACCTTGAAGAGATCTCATCTGAATTATGTTTCTAGGTGCTTCCATTTCCATGATGGCTTTAAATTTGGTGGGATCTACCTCTATTCATTTTGTTGAAACAATGTACCCTAGTAGCTTTCCTAATTGAACACCAAATGCACACTTCTTTGGATTTAACCTTACTTTAAATTGCTCCAATATTAAAAATATTTTCTCTAAGATAGGTAGATGTTATTCCCTTGAGTGGGATTTATCAAGTATATCATCTACATAGTCCTCCATGAACTTATGCCACATGTCATGGAATATGGTCATCATGGCTCTTTGATAGGTTGCTCTGGCATTCTTTAGACCAAAAGTCATAACATTCCAACAGAATAACCCCCATGCACATGTAAATACTATCTTGTCTTGATCTTTAGGTGCTATCTTTATTTGATTATAAACACTAAACCCATCCATAAGTGAGAACATTGAATGTCCTACACCTGTCAGATCTATGATAGCATCTATGCTTGGTAAAAGAAAATCATCTTTAGGACATGCAAGATTAAGATCCCTAAAGTCCATGCAAATTCTGATGGACTTGTCTGCTTTTGAAACATGCACAATGTTTGAAATCCATTGGGCATAATCAATGGCTCTTATAAACCCAACTTTCAACAATTTTTCTAACTCCACTTTTACAAGTAAAGATATGTGTGGATGCATCTTTCTTAGTTTCTGCTTCACTGGTCTTACTCCTTTTATGTTTAAATGATGCATGATTAAATTTGGATCTAATCCTGACATATCATCAAGTGACCATGCAAAATTGATTTGTTTTTCTTTAAAATTTTTGATGAAGTCCTTTCTCTCTTCACTAGATAAAGATGTTGCTAAGTGTATGATCTTTGGTTCTGATTCTGACTCAATGTTCACTTTCTCTGTTGGTTCAATCAAGATAGGAGATCTTTCTTCATAGTGCTTGGTAAAGTGTCCAAACTCCCTTCCTTAGGTGCCTCTATTGGGTTTTCACCTTTGGAATCATTCTTTATTTATTTCTCTTTTTGATCTAATGTTGCCACAATGTGGTTTTCAACATTAGATTCTTTCCATTTTTTATTTTTCTCATTTTTTTCATTTTTAATTAAATTGAGAGTTTGTATACTTTCCTTTTTCACTTCTTCCTGATATTCCATGATAGAAGAAGGCTCAATCACATTTAGGTATTGGGACACCAAGTTATCATTCAAAAATGTAGGGAGGATGGTAGGTTCAATGGAATCCCATTCAATTAATTCTAGATAGATGAGGGTCAAAGGATCAATGCTTTGGTTTAGTGCAATGGGGTTTAAGAATAGGACTTCATTTGAAGGCTCAAACATTGTATCGCTTAAATCTATAATATGTGCTTCTTCGAGATACTCTAGAGAGCTAGGGTCAAAATCTTCCTCACTAGAATCCTCTAAGGTTTCTGTTGGGTAAAAATATCATGGATCAAACCTAATGTTAGATTCTTCTATATTAGGTCTCCATGATGGTACATTGGGTTCTCCTACCCATTGATTTATTTCCATTCTTTGAATTGGTACATTATCTGGGACCACTTGCACAAACTTGAGGCTTGATTCTAATTTGATTTCGAGGCTTGTTCCTTTCCTTTTCTAGGGGTATATATGTGGATGACATCAACTTCTTTATCTTGGCATGACTCACTTGACAATGAGTCCCATTCCCAATTGTTGGAATCCTTATCACTTTGTGAACCTAATTGTAAAATTTGGTCATAAACCTTAGGATAGCTCTTTTGAGTGTACCCTTGTTCTAGGTATCCTAATCTAGTCTTTTCTTTGCTATCTCTCCATGTCATTTCAATGGGTTCAATGAGTCCTTCATTTCTTATTTCTAAAGGTATTTGTCCTTTGTATCCCATTTTCTACATAATTTGAAATCCCTTCCCATATTGATGTGTGGGAATGCTTACATTTTGAATGCACTTTTCATGTGCACTTGATTCCTCATCCTTATATAGCCAATTTAGGATTTCATTGTCTTCTTCCTCCATGAATGAAGATGTATTCACCCTCAAAAAGTGATCATTATATTTATGAGGTAGATCAGATGGCCTTCCATATGATTTTGGAGATAATGGTAGGTCCATCATAGATAAGGAGTATTCACTTATATCCTTTTGTTTAATTTGACATTGCTTTTCAATGTTTTTCATCATATGATCTATTTTTTGGTAATGAGCATCTTTGGTGTAGATTTGAATGGATCCAACTTGGTCTTCTTTCTACTTCTCAGGAATACTCTCCTCACTAACCTTCTCTTTTCCTTTTGTCGATGTAGTTAGGTTAGTAGGACTTTGGTTATTCTCAACAACAATTTCCTTTTCTTCTTTTTCTTTTCCTTTCAAAGATGGAAGATCTTTTGAACTTTTCCCTTGCTCTATTATTTGAGGAATAGACCCTTCTTCATTATGTGGGACTAAGGAATCATTGATAGGCTTCATGTTATTACAATATTGAAAGGGGTTTGAGTCCCCGCTTACCATGATTTCTTGTCTTAGACAGGGAAATTTGAGACATTGGTGATAGGTCAAAGGTACGGCCTGCATTTCATAAATCCATGGCCTCCCTAATAGAATATTGTAAGTCAACTTTAGGTCTAGGACTTGACAAATGGTTTCTTTCTGCATTGGACCAACTTTGATAGGAAGTATTATGACACCCTTAGAAGGTCTCTCTTCATCATCATAGGCTTTTATACTTATCTTTTTCTTTGGGTCAATAGCATCCTCAGAAAATCCTAAGGCTTTGACCAAGTTTAGGGTACAAATATTCAAGCCGGCTCCTCCATCAATGAGGACTCTTTTCACTCTATGCTTATGAATTAGAACCTCTATATGCAAAGGCAAGTTTTGTGGGTGATTTAATGACATGTCATCTTGCTCTGAAAAAGATAGGCAATGAGGTGCAATAAGATGTCCTACCATATTTTGAAATTTATTTGCATCTAAATTTAGAGGCACATTAGTTTCTACCAAGGCTTTCTCTAGAATCTCCTTATGGGTTGTTGAGAGCTTGAGAAATTCTAAAATAGAGATCTGAGCAAGGGTTCTTTGCAATTGGTCTACCAAATTATATTGTTTTGATGATGAAGATGAAGTTTGATTTGATAGAATAATTCTTGGGGCATTTCCAGGTAGAGTAATTTTTTATGCTTGCCCCCTAGTTACAATAGTAGATGTTGCTTCCCTTGGCTTCTCTTTTAACACAATAACATTTATGGTATTTTCATCACTATCTAAAGTATTAATGATGTTATCATAGGTATGGGAAAAATTGACCTTTTGATTACCTCTTTTATTATTTTGATTGGTGTTTGATGACTCACCCTTTTCATGGTTTAGGAAAGGATTTTTGAAAGCCGTATGATCTTTATTGTTTTGGGGCCCTTCAACCTTTATCATCCCATCATCAATTAGGTCTTGCACAAGGTGTTTCAATTTCATGCATTCATTAGTTTTATGGCCCTTATTACGATGGTATCCACAATGGTGAGAATCATTCCACCAATTTGGCTTAACTTGGAGTTCATATGGCCTTACTTCGGGTAAGATAATGATTTTTTTGGCCACCAAAGTCCTTAACATGTTTTCCAATGGTTCACCTAAAAAGGTGAATTTCCTCTTTTGATATGTGGAAAAGAAAGGCTTAGGTTTGTTGACATTAGCATTATTCAAGGGATTATTGTTGGCATTGTTATTGTTGTTGTTATAATTGGTATTATTGAAAGGAGCTTTATTTTTTTGATTCACATTATATGTCAAATTTTCTCCACTTGATAAATTAAATGGGGTAGCCTTTAAGTTGTGTGCTTCCACAACTCCATCGTTCACAAGATTTTTATTATTATTCTTCAACCATAGTTTAGGTTTATCATTGTGATTGTTGGCTCCGTTATTATTATTATTATAATTAGACACATAATGATTATTACTAGTGTTGGTATAGGGTTTATTGTCTTTGAACAATTTGATCTCTCCCCTCTTAACCAACACATCTTCAATTTTAATCCCATTCTCAATAAGTTTTTTGAATGTAGGGGGACATTGAATTTGGAGCCTATAGTTCATCTCCGCATTTAAGTTGTTCATAAATATTTCCATTTTCTCCTTTTCAGGGATACTTCATGGATATCTTGCAAAAAATGTCCTCCACCTTTGAAGGAACCCTAGGAAAGATTCACCATCTCTTTGTTTTGTATCACATAGTTTGAGCATGGTAATCTCATGTTTGATGTTATAAGAATAATGGGTTACAAATTTGGAGGCTAACTCCTCGAAAGTCTTTATCCCTTGCAAAAGTTTGGAGAACCATTCCATGGCTTGTCCTCCTAAGCTTCTTGGAAAAAGTCTCATTAGGTATGTGGTATCATGCATAAATTCAATGCTTAGAGCACAAAACTCTCTAAGGTGATCTTGTGGGTCTGATTTACCCATGTATTTGTCGTACTTAGGAAAAACTACATTGATCAAAAAAGGTGCCATAACCAAGCTTTTGTCAAAAGGGAATGGGCACAAGGCCTCAATAGAGAATGGCTTAGGTTCAATGACCTTTTTCATTAGGTCAATCTGTGTTTGGAACATTTTCAATTGTTTAGTCATAGAACTCATAGGATTATCCTCTTCTTGGTTTTTCTTAAGTTGGTCCACATCATAATCATGTGGAAGCTTTACCCCTAGTTGGGCTAGGTTTAGGAAAAATTTCTCCCTATCTCTATCTATTAGTTTATCCACAACTTCAAGAAATTCATTATCTTGAGCCGCTCGATTAGCTCTTTCTTCAAGTGTTTCCTTAGGCTCTTGGTTAGCGTTATTTATATTGTCATTGTTTCCTCCATGATGATAATCCTGAAATGTGGAGTTTCTATCCATTGATTCAAGTCTCTTTTCAAATAGATTTGGGAGACTACCCCCTTGGTTATGATTGTTGAAAGAGCTTTGATATTCAAATTCAAGGACCTCTTTGGCAATGCAAGTGCCATCTTCTTGTAAAGATAGTTTGAGTTTATGAGAGCGTGTAGAAATCAACATCCAACAAGGTTTGATTTCGAATTGTTTTCCCCAATTTGGTAAATATTTGTCTTTTATGAAGAGATTTAAAAATATAAGATGAATTTCCAAATGGATGTCTCTTACTTTTTCTATATATGGTTCAAACAAAAAAACCACACGTACACTTGTTCTTTTTAACCCTCTACACAATTTTTTTTTGAATTTGTAAGTATGTTATCATGGGTTTTTGCACAAGCAATCTACCTAGCTCACAATTTGGTTCCTAAAAATGGCTCTATAAGGTAGTCTTTGCTAATTTAACAAGGTATTTAATCAAGATTCCATTCAAAATGGATATTAAACTTTCATCCTCCAAGTATATTAAGAGGCTTCCCACCACCGGTATGTCAGAGTTTTACGCAATCCCGAATGACTACTCTAGGAAGTTCAAAAATTTAACACCCTTTTGTCACACACCCCATTAAAGATGCATGCATTTCATTTATAGTGGGTTGGATGATTGTGGAAAAGGAAATTATATCCCACTTTGGGCTGACCCTCTCACTGGCCTCGTTAAGGCAAATCTCAGGAGGCAAGCCCACTATAGATCTAGCATGTTCATTTTGAAAGCAATAAAGTGGAATAAAGAGATAGGTTTTGGGAGTTTGAATCACCAAAAGGTGAAGAGAATATCCCTATCTATTTCTCAATCCCCAAACACTTTTAACAAGGTTCAATTACCAAACCCACTAACTAATGGGAATTGAGTATTTCTACTCTTTTCCACAAACAAGGGGTTGTCCAAATTTAGTGCTTGATTTACTTAGACTTTCTTTTAATCAAGGAACTTGATATTTTTGGCATTTTGAGTCAATTAGAAAGTGAAGAGCATAGGCCTAGTATCAAATCCATCAAACAATAATAGGCTTCTTTAATTACTAGATTTTGAAGTTGACAAGGCCACAATTTAAGAAAAAATTGACCAAGTTTTAGGCCTACCTTGTTTCGAAGCTAGCTAAGGCTAGGGGCATTTTTGATGAATTTTCCATTTTTATGCTGACCTAGTGGTGATCGTTCCTTTCCATTCACTTCTCCTCCAAAAAATTAGTCAACACAACCAGCCAAAATGAAGAAAAACAAGAATAAAATTGAATCTAAGCCTTATTTATCAAATTTTAGCAAAACTTGATTAAGGTGAGTAAATCCAATTTAATGAGATGAACTTTGATTTGTAAGATTCTACAACTTTCAAGTATTATTCATATACCTTATTTTCTTGCTGAGAATT
Source organism: Chamaecyparis obtusa (assembly GCA_027943335.1). Lineage (NCBI taxonomy): Eukaryota > Viridiplantae > Streptophyta > Pinopsida > Cupressales > Cupressaceae > Chamaecyparis > Chamaecyparis obtusa. Next base: position 874,036 of record BSBK01007987.1, on the reverse strand, counting down.
CTCCAAAACCATCTTGATGTGTGCAATATTCTCCTCCTTAATCTGTTTTGTCAAAGCTTTCCCTTCGCTGTTAAATCTGGTCTCTGGTTTTTTTATCTTTTTATGACCAGTCATCCTACAAACATAGAGAAATCATTTACCACAAGTGAAATTTTGTTAATTCTCAATTTAATTGAAAGCGCAACATGATCTATTAAAAGTGCTATTGAAATGATTAAAAGCGCTGCTAATCAAATTAAATGCGTTGCATAAAATGATTAAAAGCGCTGAAACAAAAATTAAAAGCGCTGATAAAATGAGCAAAGGTGTTGACATAAAGTTGAATGCACTAGAGAATCAATTGAGAGCGCCGGAGAGTTAGGGTGAAAGTGCTAAAAGAAGTAAGATAGAAGACAGAAGGAGTTAAAAGTGCTGAAACTCCATGTAAAGGCACAATACTTTGTTGTAGAAGTGTTGTTTTAGACCTCAAATGCGTTGGAGAATCAATTAAAAGCACCGGAGAAAGTATCAAATGCGCTGTTTAACCTGCAAAACAAAGAACAAAACAAGATTTGCAAATTTTTTTTTACTTCTCTGAATTTATAACTTTATGAGGCCTAATGCCCCACGGTGGGTGCCATTTTGTGTACTAGAAAAAGTACCTTCATAGGGTTAGTATCATCAATAACTCAAAATAACAACTAAATTACCACAAATATAAATCTAATTAAGCAAATAATTGAAAATTAAGCACTATATGGATCTCTATTTAGGGATGCTAATGCAAAGCTCTCAGCAAGCTTCCATTAGTGACAGTCCTAAAACAAAAATGAATGATAAACAATGCTAAAAGTTCAATTCCAAATGAAAATACAACTAATTAGCTCTAAATTTGCCTTTCTAACTCTAAATTACAAGAGGTTTGATGCTATTCTCAGATTTGTGGATGATTATTGAGTGAATTATGCTTTGCTTTTATAGATTTTGGCAAGGGTAGGGGGTGTAGTTGAGTTGATCAAGGTTAAGTTTGAGTTAAGTCCATGGTTCCACCTTTGGAGACCATTTAAATATTTTGTCCTCAAATCTTGGGACAAGAAGACAAAATGAGTGGACAAGATGCATTCTCCAAGTGAGTGATTGAGATTCAATTTAGGTTTGATCCATGTGAGCTCCATCCTTAATTCCTATTGGTTAATTCATTTTCCTCCCATTTTGTGTTTGAGAGAAAAGAGGAATTAATTAATTAAATTTATTTAATTTGTTTAGCCATGTGTACCCCTTAAATGGGTTGATTTGATTTAATTTGAACTATACAATTAATTATATTAACTGTACAATTTATTGATTAATCATGATTTATTAGGTGTAAATTGATTTAATGGCTTTTGATTTTCAATTAATTTTGAATTAAGGTTTAATTTGCCATTTATCTTAGATTTTGAATTGATTTGATTTAATTGCATTTTAATTGTATTGATTTTTTCCTTGATTTCTCACTTAAATGATCTTGTCCAATTTTTAGTGATTACAATAAGAATGCAAGTAAACTAGAATGATATAAGAATGCAAGAATGCCAAAGATTGTAAGATCAAGATTCTAGATTGCAAGATTAATATTAGCTAAGAATGAGGAGAAAGTCTCCTTTTAAAGAGTAATGGATGGTGGAGATTACGAGACAAAATCCAAGGGTGGAGAATAATCCCTATTTTGACTTTAGGGCACAAGATTCTCAAGAGGCAAAATCAATGGACATGAAAGGTTAGGTAGAAATGAGTGGTGAGGATTAAGAGGCAAAATAGATTCCACTTTTTTATTTTTCTCTTTTTTTTTTCAAATTAAGAAATTCCTTTTTTATGTGCACACATAGGATAAAGTGGGTTTATTTAATTAAAAGGAGAACATGTTCTTTTAATTAAACAAAACTTAGGATAAAGTGGTCAAACTTTAGGATATCATCACATAAATGATTAAAGTGATGATTTGATCAAGACATAAGATTGATTAAGCATGAGATAAAGTCTAGTATTTTAAATTTTAATGTTAGAGAGGAGCTCAAGGTTTACTAGACCATTTTTGGGTGATTACATTTTCCCCTCTTTGACTAATGTGTGAGAGATCTGAGAATACATTGAGTCAAAGAATGATCATGTCAAGGTAAGTGATAGAGATCTAACTCAAAACTTGATCGAATGAAGCACATAGAGACAACTAATCCTGAATTTGATCGAGTGGAAACTAGTAAAGGTAGATAAGATAGATCTGACTCTGAACTTGATGGAACAAAGCACATAAAGATAACTAGTCCTGAACTTGATCGAATGGGAACTAGCAGAGATAGATAAGATAAAAGAATCAATTTGTAGCTTAAGAGATAGGTTATTCTTGCCCCCTTAGGATTAAAATTGAAATGAGGTAGAGGAGATGCAAAAATGAGATAGATTTGATCAAATTGAGATAAGATAAGGTTCCAGATGATTGATTAAGCACACAAGACCAAGTTTGACCACCAAGTGATGAGAATATGCCCCAATTTAAATAAGTTTGACCATGACTATATAGCATTAGAATTAGGTCAAATCAAGAAGAGACGATGATGGAAGAGAGGGAAATGATGATTGCTTCAAAAGATTCAAGAGATTAGCCTCAAAGGATCACTCAATTGCGCATTAGAGGGAAGAATTTTAAAAAATGATTTTGATGATCAAGATGAAGCCTAATTTCAATTTCAATCTAAAAAATGGATCCAGGACTTCAAAATTAGGTAAGGGTGCAATTTTTGCAAAAATATGAGACTTTAAAAGATTAGGTCAAAATACTATATAATGGGCTCGAAGGGTCATTTTCAAATAATTTTTGCTTTTGAATTTTAGTGAATCTAGAGTGAGAGATAGTGTTCCCAATAGTAGATAGGTGAGTACCCATTGACCAACACCATTTTGAGCTCATCCAGTTACACAATTGGCCTCGAGGGTATCCCCAGGCGGTAAGTACTTGATTTTTTTAAATTTTGCTTCATTTATGTCAATTTTTGTACATTTTTATATATTTTTTGAATTTTTTTGTATGAAATTTTGAAATATCACACGGCTTTACTAGGAAATATCGTACGATACTTCACCCAACTTTGAAGTATCATATGCTCTTTATAATATGTATCGTATGAGGGCCACCCATTAGTCGTACGATTTGGTGCAAAATATCGTACCATGCTAAAGTATTGCACCAGTATGTTATGAAGTGTCATACAAAACAAAAGTTAATTGTGAAATGTCATTTTCCATATTTTGAGTTTTTGACTCCTTAGTGACCTAAGCAAGACTACTTTGTTCTATTGTGGATGCTTTTGGTCACTTTTTGAAATATCTGTGATGTATTCTGATGTTTCTACTTGTGTTTTTGATGCAACAACAATTTCTAGATTTATGCATCTGAGTGCCTCACCCAATAGGCATTTTCTTAGTTCCTTGATTGTCAAATGATAAGAGAGGCACTCTAGACACCATGGGCCTCAGTGAGTTACTACATATGCCCCATATTTAGGCAAACCATGGACTACTAACTGCACTTGCTATGAGGTTTCATTTAGAGCATAATACCTTTCACCCACCCACTAGAGAGGTCATGGTGATACTGGAGGATGTTTATCACATTCTTTACATCCCCTACCATGGAGAGCCAATAAGTGTGCTTAATAATTAAAGATTATTTATTAAGACATACTTATGTTTGTTGTCATTGATGTTGATACTGATACTAAAATTTTATCTCGCAGATTTATTTTGATCAGTCACCTGTAGATGGGATTGCTGCCATGAAAAATTTGTTCAAATATTTCACCATTCTAGACCACACCATCCTCTAGGAGTAGATGATGGATAGATAAAGTGATGGGTACCCCATTTCTTGTATAATTTGTTCATTGATTAAGCATGACCTGGCTATTGATAGGATTCAGAGAGGCTTCTAGTGTGGCTAGAGAAGATTAGCTATGAATCTATTATCTCATCCTCAACGGATGACATGGGGACCCTCTCGCCTAGCAGACATGTATCATGAGCTTCATGATATAGTCTATAGAGAGGGGAAGAGCTAGTCATTAGGGGCCATATTAGAATAGGTATGGGTGTGGGATCACATCATTTTGATCCACCTGAGGGTACATCCTAGATAGAGAGGCATACCCTATATATAAATATTCAGGATTTATACAAAAAACACACGTGGGGGACACCCCATACTGGCGATGGTGTTTGGAAAATCATCATTCTATTTTATGGAAGCCATATATTGAGTGTGAGTAGTGGAAAGAGGCCAAAGATAAGCTATCATATATGTTCTATAGTAGGCTACTATGAGGATGACACTCTGGTACAATAGAGAGATTTTTCATTAGAAGAGTGTGGTGCTAGTTTGGTAGAGTACATGTCATCAATACAGAGAGGATAAATTATGCTAGGTACAGGGAGGAGGAGGAACTCAAATGGGGCCCTATGATTAGGTATGACATATGCCTCCATGACACACAACTCCAAAGGGTATTACCATATATAATCCCTAGGATCATAGATGTAGGGGCCACCTCAGACTATAGGAGATAGATCCAAGAGCACCCGTATCCTAGATTTATAGCTCCCATGAATTTGAGACCTGGGGATAAAGGAGATGGAGATGATAAGGGTGGAGATGTGGGTGGTTGAGGGAGGAGAGGAGGAGGAGGAAATGTTAGCGGGTCTAGGGGTGATTCCCCTTCTAGCAGCCAACCATCTAGGTCTAGGTCATGGGGTATGGTAGTGGGGATTTATATTGATGAGCTTGAGGAGTAGCTAGTGAGGAGGCCGTGAGTAGACCAGGAGAGAAGGGTAGCAAAAAAACCCGCAGAGGGCACCTATTGATGATGGGTTAGCATAGATTTTTACTACACTAGATGCAAAGTTACAACTTGCATGTATTACCATAGTCGTGAGAGACCAACAACTGCAAGATGAGAGGGCTCGACGAGACACACAAGTGTAGGAGCTAAGATAGGAGAGGGACTAAGCATAATAGGAGGTACAATGACAAGGGGCCAGAGTGACCTACTATTACACAAGCTATATTTCCATGGTACCTATTGTATGCACCCTAAAATGGTTGCCTAGACTTTGGGCCCCCATTCATTAATTTATCATTTCCTGAATCAATGCTTTGCAATATTTTTAATTCAAATCAATTTCCTTGATCAAATCGTAATTAATTCAAAAATTTCAATATTTCCTAAGGTTTGATCTTTTTATCCTTAGTTTTATTTAATTAAGAGAACATGCTCCTTTTTAATTAAATAAAAAATCACTTTATCCTAAGCCACATTTAATTAAAAGAATAGATCTCTTTTAAATAAATAATTTTTTTTTAATTAAATAATGGAAACCACTTTGCTAAAAATAATAAATAAATAATAAAATAAAAATAAAAATAAAAATATTTTTTGTCTACACATTGAATGCACACTTTCCAAGATGAGTGGAATCTCCTTTTGCCTCTTAATCTCTACCATTCATTTCTCTTTAAAAGGAGCCCTCTCCTTCTCATTTAGGCATCCAGATTTTAGAGATCTAGATTTTAGAGACCCAGATTTTATGTTATTTTTATGCTGCAGGTTTGGAGAGCAATTTTGGAGGAGAGTTTGAACATTTGAGCTTGAACATTGCAACTTCTCTTTTCTTGTCTTCTTCTCTCATGCCTCCATGGTAATCCATTTAGATTACTCTTACACTTGCATGGTATATTAGATTCATATTTCATTTCATAGAATAATATTGCATTCATATTTCCTTTCATATATTAGTTTACTTTCATGCATTTTTATCATATAGAATAGCTTCCATTTTCATTTTCATTCATATTTGATGATCATGGAGACTAGCATTCTTGCTTTTCCTCTTTGAATCTCTCATTTTATGGTGTACTTGCATGGGCACAAACTAGGTCTAAACCAAGGGCCTCCATTATAAACCCTTGCACTCCATGAATAAAGAGTTATGAGTTGCCATTTGAGACCTCATTATTGAGCAATCTTGGATATAATGACTCATAGATGTCTATCAACATTTTAGCACACATTTTTGGCACCCACCGTGGGGCAACCCACCTTTACATGCCGGGCTAACCCCCTTGTGTAGATTTGCTTGGAGACTAAAACCCTAGATTTTCAAAGATTTGATCATATCTCCCAAATGACTTGGAGTTTTGGTATGAAATAGTTTTTTCAGGTTGGTGACATATCGGAGAAGCTTTAGTAAAAAATTTAGAATTTTTCAGAGGTATTGTGAATTTTTAATATTTTTTTCTTTATTTTTCATAAATAAATAATTTTTAGCACAAATTAGCATATTTTTCAAAATTTTTTACATTTTCAAAAATTTCTTCAAATTCTACAAGGGGTTAGTCCATTCTTTGTGTTTTAAATTTGGATGCAATATCATAGCTCAAATAATCGATTTACAAAAACTGGTCTATTTTGGTAAAATAGGTGTCTAGGGCACAAATGAAAAGATTTTTCTAAAAATTTTACATTTTTGGAAAGCTCTCCATATTTTAATAGGGGTCTCTTTTCTACATTTAGGTTTTGGGATCCGAATTTATGTTGTATAGGTCCAATCTTGTTGACTAGGTCAAAAATCAAAATTGAAAAAAGAAAAGAAAAAGAGCATTTAATGATTAGCTTGCACTTATTTTTCACAAGGTTCAATGCATGATATGAGTTGTAATTTGGATTATTTGCTGGTTATTATTGTTCCTAAAAATTTATTTTCAGATCTAAGCCTAGGGTTTGCATAAGTTGAATATACGTTGCATATCTTGTTTGCTTGTTTTCTTGTTGGAGAGTTCGTGGCTTGCTTGCATGGAAAAACTCAACAAAAATAAAAATAAGGTAAAATCTATTAAGCACGTTGCTTTGGACTTGAGATATTTTGTTGCATCTCTATAAAATTTGGATTTTGGAAATTAAAATGAACCTCTCATGTGTCTTACTTGAGTGATTTCTTTCTTTCATAGATCACACTTCAATTTTGCTGTAAAGGAAACAATAAATCTAGATTTGATTTCTTGCATATGTGTCTCACATAGTAATTAGGTCATATGAACACTATTTGTGGCATTCTTGAGAGAGTGGTCTTCATTCTCTTATTTTACATGCAAAGCTCTTCTCGGAGATAGATCCCCTTGTAGGTAGGGAAGGACTTGTTATCATCTCATGGTCTTACTTGGTTTAGTCTTCAACATTTGATGGTACGTTCTCTCTTGGTCCCACTTAAAGAGATCAGTAGTCATTGTTGTGGGCATACAAACCTTGGTTTAGTCTTTAATCTTTTATGGTATGTTCTCTCTTTGTCCCACTTAGAGAGATCGGTAGTCATTTTTGTTGACATACAAACCTTGGTTTAGTCTTCAATCTTTGATGGTACATTTTCTCTTTGTCCTACTTAGAGAGATCGGTAGTCATTGTTGTTGGAATACAAACCTTGGTGAGGTGATTGCAACTTAGCATGTCAATAAAATTTTCTTGCTATGTTTGGGTGAGGTGAAGAGGCTAGAGGATTATGCTTTGTTCCTTTTTGGGCACATCAGAAACTCAGAACCCTTGAATTCGAGCTAAGTCCCCATGTGGTCCATATTGTGAGTCTTCATTGTTAGAGAGGGTTAACCATAGTGGACATTGTTGGAAACTGCAATTGAAAAAATTGTTGTATTGTCATTGATGTCAAACTTTAATTGGTAAGACTGTTGCTACTTAGGAAAGTACTATATCTATTGTATTTTTGTGAAGGATTAGGGCCAGGTTGGTAACAATAGCACCTAGGGAAAGGTTGAGTTATCTTGATATTATAAAGTGTACTTGAATATGTTGTACAATGATGAGATAATGTATTGTTTATCCTAGTAAGACTGAAGACTAAACTGGTAGGCTTGACCGAGCAAAAATGGAGAAATCATGTTTAAGCTGAGTAATGTTAGTGTCGACTGAGTCAGTGTATGCTGAGCAAAATTCTACTGTTGACCGAACAACAGTTAATTGGTGAGGAAGATAGTATAAGCTGAGGAAACATTTTTTAGTAATAACCAAGCTTTCTACATGAAGACCAAGTAGTTGATCATAGTATTGACCGAGCATCAACATTTTTATATTTGAAGAGAATTTAATTTTGGAGCTGACATTGTTGAATTCTTGGATTATGTAAAACATGTTGACTTTATTTATTGATTGTTTGAAAGTATTAAATGCACTGTAAAACATTTTATTATAAATCTTTAAGAGATTTGAGATGATTCTAGAAATGAAGCCGAAGAACATGAAGCAGGTAGATTCAATGAATCTGACCTAACCCGAAGATCTACGAATGAGATTGAGCAACATAAGATGAGTTAACCTAATTGAGAAAAGTATTAAAGAGAACCTGAGCATTGGATATGATGAAGGGTGCTCCCCTTAATACCACAAACACATAACAGAAATAGAGAAACAACAACAATATGCAAGAACAAAAAATTGGCTTCTTATTATCTCCACAAATGTGAAATTACAAACTTTCAGAATTACAATATGCAAAGCCACATGGGCATTCCCTTACAATATTCTGTAGGACAAAGCCTCGAATCAATACCCAGATCTACTACCCAGAACTATTCTGAACTGCCTAAGACAATAATACAGCCTTCCTTATGTAGGCAATTTTCCACCGCCTGGGAAGGTTCCAGAATTTTAGCCAATAAGACCGACCAAACTTAGAATTGTTTTTATTTTACATTTCATTACATCATAGTCGGCTCAAAATAAATTTTGAAACCCGAACAGAAATTTTGAAGAAAAAATCATTTTCCGCCATTTCAGGTGACCCAACTTCCGAAGACCATAAGTCATCACCAGTTGACCCGATTGACTATTGTAACCCCATTTCGGAAAGGGCGCGAGGAGCTTTACAACGCCTGAATCAAGTAAGCTTCATTCAACCCAAAATTCGACCTCATCTGGGGCTTCTAAAGCCTTCAAAACTGAGTTCAAAGTTTTTGTACCTTGCTGCCAATACCGAAAATCTTCAATATCTTCCAATATACACTTGATCTGGCAATGAAATTTTACTGGCAGACTTATATGACCAAAATGAACCTCCAAGAAAGAAATCAGATCATTCTGAGCACATACGAAAATTACCAAAAATAGTAACTTTCCATAAATAGCAGCTCTGCACAAGATAGCCCTTATTGAATTCAAAAAAATAGAAATGTTTTTGGGTGATGCAAGATTGCTCTTACACCCAGGATGCTCCTGCATCAGACACTCGGGGTAATTTGAGAAGTGACCCTGTCACGACTCAGGTGTGCAGAGGAAAACCAAGACAGCTAACCTCCTCCTTTGTCAACCATGATGAATCTTCAATAGGTCGTCCTTTCCATTTGACCAAATATTTTTCATATGTCATGTTCCTTGTGCTTCTACCAACACGACTGTCCAGTATATCTTCGATCTCCTTAGTGTCTGAACTAGTTGCTGGAATACTCCACTGTGCTGCTGTGATCTCATCTTCAACACCTCCTTCATGATACTCTGTCAAATCTGAAATGTTAAACACTGGTGAAATATTTAGCTCAGTAGGCAATTCTACCTCATATGCATTTCTTGAATCATGTTTCTTCAGTATCTTACATGGTCCAAACTTCTTCATTTTCAGCTTGTTATATGTACCAACTGGAAACCGCTCCTTCCGCAAATGAACCATGACTTCATCTCCAACCTGAAATTCCTTATACCTCCTTGTCTCATCTGCCTTAGCCTTATACTGTGCGTTCATCTTGGTAATATGCTTTCTCACCTCCCCATGGATGTTCTTCAAGTGTTCTGCAAAATCCTCAGCTTCAGCACTACTTATTTCTCCTTTATCTATCTTCCTTAATTTAGATGCATTTCTTGGACTACTTCCATATACAATCTGGAATGGTGATTTACCAGTGCTCCTATTGACAGAATTATTATATGCAAATTCTGCCTGTGGTAAAATCAAATCCCATTCTGTTGGCTTATCTCCAACCAAACATCTCAGCAAATTTTCCAAACTTCTATTCACTACCTCTGTCTGTCCATCAGTCTGTGGATGATGTGATGAACTGAACTTCAAATCTCTCTTCAGCTTCTTCCACAATGTACGCCAGAAATATCCAACAAACTTCGCGTCCTGATCTGAAACTATGGTCGTTGCCAAACCATGTAGTCTCACTACCTCTCTGAAAAACAATTCTGCTACACGAACAGCATCAATAGTCTTCTTGCAGGGAATGAAATGTGCCATCATTGAAAATCTATCAACCACCACAAAAATTGAATCATGTCCCCGCTGAGTCCTCGGTAAACCAAGAACAAAGTCCATGCTAATATCCTCCCAAGGCTTCTCTGGTACAGGTAATGGTTGATACAACCCTGTATTCTGCTTCACTCCTTTCGCCATCTGACATACTCTGCAACTCTGTACAAACTTCTTCACATCTTGCTGCAATTGTGGCCAATAATAATTCTCACCAACCAAAGCAAGGGTTTTATCACGACCAAAGTGTCCAGCCAATCCTCCACTATGCTTCTCCTTGATGAGATTCTCCCTCATAGAACTTCGTGGAATGCACAACTGACTCCCTCTGAATAGCATATCATCCTGGATGATGAAATCCAACCATTTCGTCCTGTCTAGAGTAACAGGTTCTTTACAAGCTTTCCAAGCTTCACCAAAATCAGGATCCTCTGGATACAAATTCTTGAGTTCCTTGAACCCAACCAGTTCAATCTGCATTTCTTTCAGCAATAGTTGCCTTCTGCTAAGAGCATCTGCAACCCTATTAGACTTTCCACTCCTGTGTTTCAAAATAAAAGTATAACTCTGCAAAAATTCAACCCATTTCAAATGCCTTTGATTCAACTTTCCTTGACTATTCAAATATTGCAAAGCTTGATGATCAGTATACAAAAAAAACTCCTTAGGAAGCAAATAGTGTCTCCACTTCTTTAATGCTTAAACTATAGCATAAAATTCCTGATCATAAACAGAATATTTTCTCTTGGCATCATTCAACTTCTCACTGAAATAAGCAATAGGTTTACCTTCTTGGCTCATAACAGCTCCTATTGCAGTACCACTAGCATCACAATCTACTTGAAACACCTTATTAAAATCTGGAAGTGCTAAAACAGGTTGTTCTGTAACTTTTTGTTTCAATAATTAAAAACTCTTTTCTGCCCCATTAGTCCACTTAAACTCTTTTCTATCCCCTCTCATTGTTTCAGTCAAGGGTCCATAAATACTGCTAAAATTTCTGATAAACTTTCTATAAAAGCTAGCTAGACCATGAAAAGATCTTACCTCAGTAGCATTCCTTGGAGTAGGCCATTCAAGGATAGCCTGTACCTTCTCTGGGTCCATTTTTAGACCTTCTCCTGAAACTACAAACCCCAAATACACCCACTCTTTCTTCACAAAACTGCACTTCTTCAAATTAATCAACAATTTCTCTTCTCTCAGCTTCTCAAATACCATACGAATATGCATCATATGCTCCTCCAACGTCTTACTAAAGATCAGAATATCATCTAGGTAAACAATGACAAACTTACCCAGAAATTCTTTCAGAACCTCGTTCATGAGCCGCATGAAAGTGCTCGGTGCATTGGTTAGCCCAAAAGGCATGACTAACCACTCATACAATCCTTCCTTTGTCTTGAAGGCAGTCTTCCATTCATCTCCTTCTTTGATCCGAATCTGATGATATCCACTCTTCAGATCTATCTTTGAGAAATACACAGCTCCACTCAAACAGTCCATAATATCATCCATTCGTGGCAATGGAAACCTGTACTTGATTGTGATCTTGTTTATTGCCCTAGAATCTGTACACAGCCTCCATTCTCCATTCTTCTTTGGTGCTAATACTGCTGGTACAGCACAGGGACTTAGACTCTCACGGATCAATCCTTTCTGTAACAGTTCATGTACTTGTCTGTTCAACTCCTCACTTTCTGTAGGTGTCATTCTGTGTGCTGCCTTATTCGGAAAACTCGCTCCTGGGATCAAGTCCATCTGATGACTGATCTTCCTGACTGCTGGTAATCCATCAGGCACGTTATCGGATACAATATCCTAAAACTCATTCAACAAATCTGCAACTTCTACAGGAACATCTTCTACTTCCTCTTTACCAGCTTTTGGAATTAAAGAAAAAAATACATGCTCATGCCTCATACCATCTAGGAAATTTCTTCCATCAACAAAAGTTATCCTTGCATTACCACATACCTTTTCTTCAATCTCCTTTAATAGTTTTAGCTTATGTTGTACTCCATCCTTTGTCAAGGAATAGGTATTCGCACGGCCATCATGTACAGCACATCTGTCAAACTGCCATGGTCTACCCAACAACATATGACATGCATCCATAGATATGATATCACACAATACCTCATCTTGGTATCCGCCAATCTTGAACTTCACCAGGCATTGTTCATTGACCATGACCTTGTGGTCATCCTGTACCCAGGCAATCCGATATGGATGTGGGTGTTTCTGTCTCTTGAGCTTCAATTTCATCACCATCTCTTCTGACACCAAATTGTCAGTGCTTCCACTATCGATAATCACATCACAACATTTACCTTCACACTTGCACCTGGTGCGAAACAAGCTCCTCCTTTGCTCAGGTTCATTCTCACCACTCAACAGGACTCTTCTGTTAATCAACGTTTCTCTTTTTTCAGCATCTTCAGAATTTGATGATCTGACATCTTCATCTACATGTGCAACTCTGGCCTGGCCTTCATTTCTCCTGTCTGTTCTTCCTTGGCGCTGAGGACATTCAAATGCCCTATGACCTTCTTCTCCGCAGTGAAAACATGTTCCACGGAAGCCACCTCTTCCAGATCCTTGTCCTCTTCCTCTTCCTCTCTGATCTCTATTATTCTGATCCTGGAAACGGTTGGAATTATTTCCTCGCTAATTCTGACTGCTACTGGCCTCATCCTTCTTTTTCGGATCTTTATTTCAGCCACCATATGACCATCCACCAGATCGTCCACCGCGACCTCTTCCGTTTTGTCTGCTCTCAAACTTATTGTTCAGCTTTTCCTCTACTTTTAGGGCAAACTGGTATGCCTCTTCAATACTGTTCATTCGAACTAGATTCAGCTCCTCCTGAATGCTTGGCCTTAACCCATTAAGGTATCGGGCAACTTTCTCCTTATCAGCTTCTGCATGGCCTGTTCTGATGAGAAGTCGGTAGAACTCCTCTGTATACTCCTGAACAGATCTTCCTGCTTGCTTCAAACTCTGCATTTTCTTCAGTAGGTCAAGCTCATAATCAACAGGAATGAACTGTTGCTTCAGTTTATCCACCATCCGATCCCATCTTGTGATTTTATCTTTCCCTCTTCTATTTCGCTCTAATTGAATTTCTTGCCACCAGATCTTCGCATGACCTTTCAATCTGGCCTTCGCAAATTTGACCCTATCAGGATCCTCAACATCTTCGTACTCAAAATATTCCTCGTATTCATTGATCCAGTCGATCAATTCTTCTGGGTTAAGATTTCCAGAAAATGTAGGAACCTCAATCTTAGGTCTCTTCCCAATCTTGGAAATCGCCCGAAAAAGTCTTTCTTCCTCCTGGTTCACAATTTCAACTTCTCCTTCTTGATATTCTTCTTCGGCTTCATCCCCGCTTTCATCTCTAACATTAAGATTCATTCCTCTGCGAATCTCTTCTTGCAATGCTCGCACTTGTCCCTGCAGCTCTCTAACCTCAGGTGTTACAACACCAGCTCTTCCGCCACGTTCCCTACGTGGAGGCATTTTCACGATGCGCGCTGAAACCCTAGCCACGGTGCTGGTGCAAACTGCCTCACAGTCGGCGATCTGTTTACACACTCAAGAACTCCTGCTCTGATACCACTTAATGAAGGGTGCTCCCCTTAATACCACAAACACATAACAGAAATAGAGAAACAACAACAATATGCAAGAACAGAAAATTGGCTTCTTATTATCTCCACAAATGTGAAATTACAAACTTTCAGAATTACAATATGCAAAGCCACATGGGCATTCCCTTACAATATTCTGTAGGACAAAGCCTCGAATCAATACCCAGATCTACTACCCAGAACTATTCTGAATTGCCTAAGACAATAATACAGCCTTCCTTATGTAGGCAATTTTCCACCGCCTGGGAAGGTTCCAAAATTTTAGCCAATAAGGCCGACCAAACTTAGAATTATTTTTATTTTACATTTCATTACATCATAGTCGGCTAAAAATAAATTTTGAAACCCGAACAGAAATTTTGAAGAAAAAATCATTTTCCGCCATTTCAGGTGACCCAACTTCTGAAGACCATAAGTCATCACCAGTTGACCCGATTGACTATTGTAACCCCATTTCAGAAAGGGCGCGAGGAGCTCCACAACGCTTAAATCAAGCAAGCTTCATTCAGCCCAAAATTCGACCTCATCCGGGGCCTCTAAAGCCTTCAAAACTGAGTTCAAAGTTTATGTACCCTGCTGCCAATATCGAAAATCTTCAATATCTTCCAATATACACTTGATCTGGCAATAAAATTTTACTGGCAGACTTATATGACCGAAATGAACCTCCAAGAAAGAAATCAGATCATTCTGAGCACATACGAAAATTACCAAAAATAGTAACTTTCCATAAATAGCAGCTCTGCACAAGATAGCCCTTATTGAATTCAAAAAAATAGAAATGTTTTTGGGTGATGCAAGATTGCTCTTACACCCAGGATGCTCCTGCATCAGACACCCGGGGTAATTTGAGAAGTGACCCTGTCACGACTCAGGTGTGCAGAGGAAAACCAAGACGGCTAACCTCCTCCTTTTTCAACCATGATGAATCTTCAATAGGTCGTCCTTTCCATTTGACCTAATATTCTTCATATGTCATGTTCCTTGTGCTTCTGCCAACACGACTGTCTAGTATATCTTCGATCTCCTTAGTGTCTGAACTAGTTGCTGGAATACTCCACTGTGCTGCTGTGATCTCATCTTCAACACCTCCTTCATGATACTCTGTCAAATCTAAAATGTTAAACACTGGTGAAATATTTAGCTCAATAGGCAATTCTACCTCGTATGCATTTCCTAAATCATGTTTCTTCAGTATCTTACATGGTCCAAACTTCTTCATTTTCAGCTTGTTATATGTACCAACTGGAAACCGCTCCTTCCGCAAATGAACCATGACTTCATCTCCAACCTAAAATTCCTTATACCTCCTTGTCTCATCTGCCTTAGCCTTATACTGTGCGTTCATCTTGGTAATATGCTTCCTCACCTCCCCATGGATGTTCTTCAAGTGTTCTGTAAAATCCTCAGCTTCAGCACTACTTATTTCTCCTTTATCTATCTTCCTTAATATTCAGATGCATTTCTTGGACTACTTCCATATACAATCTGGAATGGTGATTTACTAGTGCTCCTATTGACAGAATTATTGTATGCAAATTCCACCTATGGTAAAATCAAATCCCATCCTGTTGGCTTATCTCCAACCAAACATCTCAGCAAATTTTCCAAACTTCTATTCACTACCTCTGTCTGTCCATCAGTCTGTGGATGATGTGATGACCTGAACTTCAAATCTGTCTTCAGCTTCTTCCATAATGTATGCCAGAAATATCCAACAAACTTCGCGTCCCGATCTGAAACTATGGTCGTTGGCAAACCATGTAGTCTCACTACCTCTCTGAAAAATAATTCTGCTACACGAACAGCATCAGTAGTCTTCTTGCAGGGAATGAAATGTTCCATCGTTGAAAATCTATCAACCACCACAAAAATTGAATCATGTCCCCGCTGAGTCCTCGATAAACCAAGAACAAAGTCCATGCTAATATCCTCCCAAGGCTTCTCTGGTACAGGTAATGGCTGATACAACCCTGTATTCTGCTTCACTCCTTTCGCCATCTGACATACTCTGCAACTCTGTACAATCTTCTTCACATCTTGCTGCAATTGTGGCCAATAATAATTCTCACCAACCAAAGCAAGGGTTTTATCACGACCAAAGTGTCCAGCCAATCCTCCACTATGCTTCTCCTTGATGAGATTCTCCCTCATAGAACTTCGTGGAATGCACAACTGACTCCCTCTGAATAGCATATCATCCTGGATGATGAAATCCAACCATTTCGTCCTGTCTAGAGTAACAGGTTCTTTACAAGCTTTCCAAGCTTCACCAAAATCAGGATCCTCTGGATACAAATTCTTGAGTTCCTTGAACCCAACCACTTCAATCTGCATTTCTGTCAGCAATAGTTGCCTTTTGCTAAGAGCTTCTGCAACCCTATTAGACTTTCCACTCCTGTGTTTCAAAACAAATGTATAACTCTGCAAAAATTCAACCCATTTCAAATGCCTTTGATTCAACTTTCTTTCACTATTCAAATATTGCAAAGCTTGATGATCAGTATACAAAACAAACTCCTTAGAAAGCAAATATTGTCTCCACTTCTTTAATGCTTGAACTATAGCATAAAATTCCTGATCATAAACAGAATATTTTCTCTTGGCATCATTCAACTTCTCACTGAAATAAGCAATAGGTTTACCTTCTTGGCTCATAACAGCTCCTATTGCAGTACCACTAGTATCACAATCTACTTGAAACACCTTATTAAAATCTGGAAGTGCTAAAACAGGTTGTTCTGTAACTTTTTGTTTCAATAATTGAAAACTCTTTTCTGCCCCATTAGTCCACTTAAACTCTTTTCTATCCCCTCTCATTGTTTCAGTCAAGGGTCCACAAATACTGCTAAAATTTCTGATAAACTTTCTGTAAAAACTAGCTAGACCATGAAAAGATCTTACCTCAGTAGCATTCTTTGGAGTAGGCCATTCAAGGATAGCCTGTACATTCTTTGGGTCCATTTTTAGACCTTCTCCTGAAACTACAAACTCCAAATACACCAACTCTTTCTTCACAAAACTGCACTTCCTCAAATTAATCAACAATTTCTCTTCTCTCAGCTTCTCAAATACCATACGAATATGCATCATATGCTCCTCCAACGTCTTACTAAAGATCAGAATATCATCTAGATAAACAATGACAAACTTACCCAGAAATTCTTTCAGAACCTCGTTCATGAGCCGCATGAATGTGCTCGGTGCATTGGTTAGCCCATAAGGCATGACTAACCACTCATACAGTCCTTCCTTTATCTTGAAGGCAGTCTTCCATTCATCTCCTTCTCTGATCCGAATTTGATAATATCCACTCTTCAGATCTATCTTTGAGAAATACACAGCTCCACTCAAACAGTCCATAATATCATCCATTCGTGGCAATGGAAACCTGTATTTGATTGTGATCTTGTTTATTGCCCTAGAATCTGTACACATCCTCCATTCTCCATTCTTCTTTGGTGCTAATACTGCTGGTACATCATAGGGACTTAGACTCTCATGGATCAATCCTTTCTGTAATAGTTCATGTTCTTGTCTGTTCAACTCCTGACTTTCTGTAGGTGTAATTCTGTGTGCTGCCTTATTCGGCAAACTCGCTCCTGGGATCAAGTCCATCTGATGACTGATCTTCCTGACTGCTGGTAATCCATCAGGCATGTTATCGGATACAATATCCTGAAACTCATTCAACAAATCTGCAACTTCTACAGGAACATCTTCTACTTCCTCTTTACTAGCTTTTGGAATTAAAGCAAAACATACATGCTCATGCCTCATACCATCTAGGAAATTTCTTCCATCAACAAAAGTTATCCTTGTATTACCACATACCTTTTCTTCAGTCTCCTTCAATGGTTTTAGCTTATGTCGCACTCCATCCTTTGTCAGGGAATAGGTATTCGCACGGCCATCATGTACAACACATCTATCAAACTGCCATGGTCTACCCAACAACATATGACATGCATCCATAGATATGATATCACACAATACCTCATCTTGGTATCCGCCAATCTTGAACTTCACCAGGCATTGTTCATTGACCATGACCTTGTGGTCATCTTGTACCCAGGCAATCCGATATGGATGTGGGTGTTTCTATCTCTTGAGCTTCAATTTTGTCACCATCTCTTCTGACACCAAATTGTCAGTGATTCCACTATCGATAATCACATCACAACATTTACCTTCACACTTGCACCTGGTGCGAAACAAGCTCCTCCTTTGCTCAGGTTCATTCTCACCACTCAACATGACTCTTTTGTGAATCAACGTTTCTCCTCTTTCAGCATCTTCAGAATTTGATGATCTGACATCTTCATCTACATGTGCAACTCTGGCCTGGCCTTCATTTCTCCTATCTGTTCTTCCTTGGCGCTGAGGATATTCAAATGCCCTATGAACTTCTTCTCCGCAGTGAAAAAATGTTCCACGGAAGCCACCTCTTCCAGATCCTTGTCCTCTTCCTCTTCCTCTCTGATCTCTATTATTCTGATCCTAGAAACGGTTGGAATTATTTCCTTGCTGATTCTGACTGCTACTGGCCTCATCTTTCTTTTTCGGATCTTTATTTCAGCCACCATATGACCGTCCACCAGATCGTCCACTGCGACCTCTTCCGTTTTGTCTGCTCTCAAACTTCTTGTTCAGCTTTTCCTCTACTTTTAGGGCAAACTGGTATGCCTCTTCAATACTGTTCATTCGAACCAGATTCAGCTCCTCCTGAATGCTTGGCCTTAACCCATTAAGGTATCGGGCAACTTTCTCCTTATCAGCTTCTGCATGGCCTGTTCTGATGAGAAGTCGGTAAAACTCTTCTGTATACTCCTGAACAGATCTTCCTGCTTGCTTCAAACTCTGCATTTTCTTCAGTAGGTCAAGCTCATAATCAACAGGAATGAACTATCGCTTCAGTTTATCCACCATCCGATCCCATCTTGTGATTTTATCTTTCCCTTTTCTATTTCGCTCTAATTGAATTTCTTGCCACCAGATCTTCGCATGACCTTTCAATCTGGCCTTCGCAAATTTGACCCTATCAGGATCCTCAACATCTTCATACTCAAAATATTCCTCGCATTCATTGATCTAGTCGATCAATTCCTTTGGGTTAAGATTTCTAGAAAATGTAGGAACCTCAATCTTAGGTCTCTTCCCAATCTTAGAAATCGCCCGAAAAAGTCTTTCTTCCTCCTGGTTCACAATTTCAACTTCTCCTTCTTGATATTCTTCTTCGGCTTCATCCCCGCTTTCGTCTCTGACATTAAGATTCATTCCTCTGCGAATCTCTTCTTGCAATGCTCGCACTTGTCTCTGCAGCTCTCTAACCTCAGGTGTTACAACACCAGCTCTTCCGCCACGTTCCCTTCGTGGAGGCATTTTCACGGTGCGCGCTGAAACCCTAGCCACGGTCCTGGTGCAAACTGCCTCACAGTCGGCGATGTGTTTACACACTCAAGAACTCCTGCTCTGATACCACTTGATGAAGGGTGCTCCCCTTAATACCACAAACACATAACAGAAATAAAGAAACAACAACAATATGCAAGAACAGAAAATTGGCTTCTTATTATCTCCACAAATGTGAAATTACAAACTTTCAGAATTACAATATGCAAAGCCACATGGGCATTCCCTTACAATATTCTGTAGGACAAAGCCTCGAATCAATACCTAGATCTACTACCCAGAACTATTCTGAACTGCATAAGACAATAATACAGCCTTCCTTATGTAGCCAATTTTCCACCGCCTGGGAAGGTTCCAGAATTTTAGCCAATAAGGCCGACCAAACTTAGAATTATTTTTATTTTACATTTCATTACATCATAGTCGGCTCAAAATAAATTTTGAAACCCGAATAGAAATTTTGAAGAAAAAATTATTTTCCGCCATTTCAGGTGACCCAAATTCCGAAGACCATAAGTCATCACCAGTTGACCCGATTGACTATTGTAACCCCATTTCGGAAAGGGCGCGAGGAGCTCTACAACGCCTGACTCAAGCAAGCTTCATTCAGCCCAAAATTCAACCTCATCCGGGGCCTCTAAAGCCTTCAAAACTGAGTTCAAAGTTTCTGTACCCTGCTGCCAATACCGAAAATCTTCAATATCTTCCAATATACACTTGATCTGGCAATGAAATTTTACTGGCAGACTTATATGACCAAAATGAACCTCCAAGAAAGAAATCAGATCATTCTGAGCACATACAAAAATTACCAAAAATAGTAACTTTCCATAAATAGCAGCTCTGCACAAGATAGCCCTTATTGAATTCAAAAAAATAGAAATGTTTTTGGGTGATGCAAGATTGCTCTTACACCCAGGATGCTCCTGCATCAGACACCCGGGGTAATTTGAGAAGTGACCCTGTCACGACTCAGGTGTGCAGAGGAAAACCAAGACGGCTAACCTCCTCCTTTGTCAACCATAATGAATCTTCAATAGGTCATCCTTTCCATTTGACCAAATATTCTTCATATGTCATGTTCCTTGTGCTTCTGCCAACACGACTGTCCAGTATATCTTCGATCTCCTTAGTGTCTGAACTAGTTGCTGGAATACTCCACTGTGCTGCTGTGATCTCATCTTCAACACCTCCTTCATGATACTCTGTCAAATCTGAAATGTTAAACACTGGTGAAATATTTAGCTCAGTAGGCAATTCTACCTCATATGCGTTTCTTGAATCATGTTTCTTCAGTATCTTACATGGTCCAAACTTCTTCATTTTTAGTTTGTTATACGTACCAACTGGAAACCGCTCCTTCCGCAAATGAACCATGACTTCATCTCCAACTTGAAATTCTTTATACCTCCTTGTCTCATCTGCCTTAGCTTTATACTGTGCGTTCATCTTGGTAATATGCTTCCTCACCTCCCCATGGATGTTCTTCAAGTGTTCTGCAAAATCCTCAGCTTCAGCACTACTTATTTCTCCTTTATCTATCTTCCTTAATTCAGATGCATTTCTTGGACTACTTCCATATACAATCTGGAATGGTGATTTACCAGTGCTCTTATTGACAGAATTATTATATGCAAATTCCGCCTGTGGTAAAATCAAATCCCATCCTGTTGGCTTATCTCCAACCAAATATCTCAGCAAATTTTCCAAACTTCTATTGACTACCTCTGTCTGTCCATCAGTCTGTGGATGATGTGATGAACTGAACTTCAAATCTGTCTTCAGCTTCTTCCACAATGTACGCCACAAATATCCAACAAACTTCGCGTCCCGATCTGAAACTATGGTCGTTGGAAAACCATGTAGTCTCACTACCTCTCTGAAAAATAATTCTGCTACACGAACAGCATCAGTAGTCTTCTTGCAGGGAATGAAATGTGCCATCGTTGAAAATCTATCAACCACCACAAAAATTGAATCATGTCCCCGCTGAGTCCTCGGTAAACCAAGAACAAAGTCCATGCTAATATCTTCCCAAGGATTCTCTGGTATAGGTAATGGCTGATACAACCCTATATTCTGCTTCACTCCTTTCACCATCTGACATACTCTGCAACTCTATACAAACTTCTTCACATCTTGCTGCAATTGTGGCCAATAATAATTCTCACCAACCAAAGCAAGAGTTTTATCACGACCAAAGTGTCCAGCCAATCCTCCAGTATGCTTCTCCTTGATGAGATTCTCCCTCATAGAACTTCGTGGAATGCACAACTGACTCCCTCTGAATAGCATATCATCCTAGATGATGAAATTCAACCATTTCGTCCTGTCTAGAGTAACAGGTTCTTTACAAGCTTTTCAAGCTTCACCAAAATCAGGATCCTCTGGATACAAATTCTTGAGTTCCTTGAACCCAACCACTTCAATCTGCATTTCTGTCAGCAATAGTTGCCCTCTGCTAAGAGCATCTGCAACCCTATTAGACTTTCCAGTCTTTTGTTTCAAAACAAATGTATAACTCTGCAAAAATTCAACCCATTTCAAATGCCTTTGATTCAACTTTCTTTCACTATTCAAATATTGCAAAGCTTGATGATCAGTATACAAAACAAACTCCTTAGGAAGCAAATAGTGTCTCCACTTCTTTAATGCTTGAACTATAGCATAAAATTTCTGATCATAAACAAAATATTTTCTCTTGGCATCATTCAACTTCTCACTGAAATAAGCAATAGGTTTACCTTCTTGGCTCATAACAGCTCCTATTGCAGTACCACTAGCATCACAATCTACTTGAAATACCTTATTAAAATCTGGAAGTGCTAAAACAGGTTGTTCTGTAACTTTTTGTTTCAATAATTAAAAACTCTTTTCTGCCCCATTAGTCCACTTAAACTCTTTTCTATCCCCTCTCATTGTTTCAGTCAAGGGTCCACAAATACTGCTAAAATTTCTGATAAACTTTCTGTAAAAGCTAGCTAGACCATGAAAAGATCTTACCTCAGTAGCATTCCTTAGAGTAGGCTATTCAAGGATAGCCTGTACCTTCTCTGGGTCCATTTTTAGACCTTCTCCTGAAACTACAAACCCCAAATACACCAACTCTTTCTTCACAAAAATGCACTTCTTCAAATTAATCAACAATTTCTCTTCTCTCAGCTTCTCAAATACCATACGAATATGCATCATATGCTCCTCCAACGTCTTACTAAATATCAGAATATCATCTAGGTAATCAATGACAAACTTACCCAGAAATTCTTTCAGAACCTCGTTCATGAGCCGCATGAAAGTGCTCGGTGCATTGGTTAGCCTAAAAGGCATGACTAACCACTCATACAGTCCTTCCTTTGTCTTGGAGGCAGTCTTCCATTCATCTCCTTCTCTGATCCGAATCTGATGATATCCACTCTTCAGATCTATCTTTGAGAAATACACAGCTCCACTCAAACAGTCCATAATATCATCCATTCGTGGCAATGAAAACCTGTACTTGATTGTGATCTTGTTTATTGCCCTAGAATCTGTACACATCCTCCATTCTCCATTCTTCTTTGGTGCTAATACTGCTGGTATAGCACAGGGACTTAGACTCTCACGGATCAATCCTTTCTGTAACAGTTCATGTACTTGTTTGTTCAACTCCTTACTTTCTGTAGGTGTCATTCTGTGTGCTGTCTTATTCGGCAAACTCGCTCCTGGAATCAAGTCCATCTGATGACTGATCTTCCTGACTGGTGGTAATCCATCAGGCACGTTATCAGATACAATATCCTGAAACTCATTCAACAAATCTGCAACTTCTACAGGAATATCTTCTACTTCCTCTTTACCAGCTTTTGGAATTAAAGCAAAACATACATGCTCATGCCTCATACCATCTAGGAAATTTCTTCCATCAACAAAAGTTATCCTTGCATTACCACATACCTTTTCTTCAGTCTCCTTCAATGGTTTTAGCTTATGTCGCACTCCATCCTTTGTCAGGGAATAGGTATTCGCACGGCCATCATGTACAGCACATCTGTCAAACTGCCATGGTCTACCCAACAACATATGACATGCATCCATAGATATGATATCACACAATACCTCATCTTGGTATCCACCAATCTTGAACTTCACCAGGCATTGTTCATTGACCATGACCTTGTGGTCATCCTGTACCTAGGCAATCTGATATGGATGTGGGTGTTTCTGTCTCTTGAGCTTCAATTTCGTCACCATCTCTTCTGACACCAAATTGTCAGTGCTTCCACTATCGATAATCACATCACAACATTTACCTTCACACTTGCACCTGGTGCGAAACAAGCTCCTCCTTTGCTCAGGTTCATTCTCACCACTCAATAGGACTCTTCTGTTAATCAACGTTTCTCCTTTTTCAGCATCTTCAGAATTTGATGATCTGGCATCTTCATCTACATGTGCAACTCTGGCCTGGCCTTCATTTCTCCTATCTGTTCTTCCTTGGTGCTGAGGACATTCAAATGCCCTATGACCTTCTTCTCCGCAGTGAAAACATGTTCCACGGAAGCCACCTCTTCCAGATCCTTGTCCTCTTCCTCTTCCTCTCTGATCTCTATTATTCTGATCCTGGAAACGGTTGGAATTATTTCTTCACTGATTCTGACTGCTACTGGCCTCATCCTTCTTTTTCGGATCTTTATTTCTGCCACCATATGACCGTCCACCAGATCGTCCACCGCGACCTCTTCCGTTTTGTCTGCTCTCAAACTTCTTGTTCAGCTTTTCCTCTACTTTGAGGGCAAACTGGTATGCCTCTTCAATACTGTTCATTCGAACCAGATTCAGCTCCTCCTGAATGCTTGGCCTTAACCCATTAAGGTATCAGGCAACTTTCTCCTTATCAGCTTCTGCATGACCTGTTCTGATGAGAAGTCGGTAGAACTCCTCTGTATACTCCTGAATAGATCTTCCTGCTTGCTTTAAACTCTGCATTTTCTTCAGTAGGTCAAGCTCATAATCAACAAGAATGAACTGTTGCTTCAGTTTATCCACCATCCGATCCCATCTTGTGATTTTATCTTTCCCTCTTCTATTTCGCTCTAATTGAATTTCTTGCCACCAGATCTTCGCATGACCTTTCAATCTGGCCTTCACAACTTTGACCCTATCAGGATCCTCAACGTCTTCGTACTCAAAATATTCCTCGCATTCATTGATCCAGTCGATCAATTCCTCTGGGTTAAGATTTCCAAAAAATGTAGGAACCTCAATCTTAGGTCTCTTCACAATCTTGGAAATCGCCCGAAAAAGTCTTTCTTCCTCCTGGTTCACAATTTCAACTTCTCCTTCTTGATATTCTTCTTCGGCTTCATCCCCGCTTTCGTCTCTGACATTAAGATTCATTCCTCTGCGAATCTCTTCTTGCAATGCTCGCACTTGTCTCTGCAGCTCTCTAACCTCAGGTGTTACAACACCAGCTCTTCCGCCACGTTCCCTTTGTGGAGGCATTTTCGCGATGCGCGCTGAAACCCTAGCCACAGTCCTGGTGCAAACTGCCTCACAGTCGGCGATGTGTTTACACACTCAAGAACTCCTGCTCTGATACCACTTGATGAAGGGTGCTCCTCTTAATACCACAAACACATAACAGAAATAGAGAAACAACAACAATATGCAAGAACAGAAAATTGGCTTCTTATTATCTCCACAAATGTGAAATTACAAACTTTCAGAATTACAATATGCAAAGCCACATGGGCATTCCCTTACAATATTCTGTAGGACAAAGCCTCGAATCAATACCCAGATCTACTACCCAGAACTATTCTGAACTGCCTAAGACAATAATACAGCCTTCCTTATGTATGCAATTTTCCACCGCCTGGGAAGGTTCCAGAATTTTAGCCAATAAGGCCGACCAAACTTAGAATTGTTTTTATTTTACATTTCATTACATCATAGTCGGCTCAAAATAAATTTTGAAACCCGAACAGAAATTTTGAAGAAAAAATTATTTTTCGCCATTTCAGGTGACCCAACTTCCGAAGACCATAAGTCATCACCAGTTGACCCGATTGACTATTGTAACCCCATTTCGGAAAGGGTGCGAGGAGCTCTACAATGCTTAAAATCAAGAAGGCTTCATTCTGCCCAAAATTCGACCTCATCCGGGGCCTCTAAAGCCTTCAAAATTGAGTTCAAAGTTTCTGTACCCTGCTGCCAATACCGAAAATCTTCAATATCTTCCAATATACACTTGATCTGGCAATGAAATTTTACTGGCAGACTTATATGACCAAAATGAACCTCCAAGAAAGAAATCAGATCATTCTGAGCACATACGAAAATTACCAAAAATAGTAACTTTCCATAAATAGCAGCTCTGCACAAGATAGCCCTTATTGAATTCAAAAAAATAGAAATGTTTTTGGGTGATGCAAGATTGCTCTTACACCCAGGATGCTCCTGCATCAGACACCCGGGGTAATTTGAGAAGTGACCCTGTCACGACTCAGGTGTGCAGAGGAAAACCAAGATGGCTAACCTCCTCCTTTGTCAACCATGATGAATCTTCAATAGGTCATCCTTTCCATTTGACCAAATATTCTTCATATGTCATGTTCCTTGTGCTTCTGCCAATACGACTGTGCAGTATATCTTCGATCTCCTTAGTGTCTGAACTAGTTGCTGGAATACTCCACTGTGCTGCTGTGATCTCATCTTCAACACCTCCTTCATGATACTCTGTCAAATCTAAAATGTTAAACACTGGTGAAATATTTAGCTCAGTAGGCAATTCTACCTCATATGCGTTTCCTGAATCATGTTTCTTCAGTATCTTACATGGTCCAAACTTCTTCATTTTCAGCTTGTTATATGTACAAACTGGAAACCGCTCCTTCTGCAAATGAACCATGACTTCATCTCCAACCTGAAATTCCTTATACCTCCTTGTCTCATCTGCCTTAGCCTTATACTGTGCGTTCATCTTGGTAATATGCTTCCTCACCTCCCCATGGATGTTCTTCAAGTGTTCTGCAAAATCCTCAGCTTCAGCACTACTTATTTCTCCTTTATCTATCTTCCTTAATTCAGATGCATTTCTTGGACTACTTCCATATACAATATGGAATGGTGATTTACTAGTGCTCCTATTGACAGAATTATTGTATACAAATTCCGCCTGTGATAAAATCAAATCCCATCCTGTTGGCTTATCTCCAACCAAACATCTCAGCAAATTTTCCAAACTTCTATTCACTACCTCTGTTTGTCCATCAGTCTGTGGATGATGTGATGAACTGAACTTCAAATCTATCTTCAGCTTCTTCCACAATGTACGCCAGAAATATCCAACAAATTTCGCGTCCCGATCTGAAACTATGGTCGTTGGCAAACCATGTAGTCTCACTACCTCTCTGAAAAATAATTCTGCTACACGAACAGCATCAGTAGTCTTCTTGCAGGGAATGAAATGTGCCATCGTTGAAAATCTATCAACCACCACAAAAATTGAATCATGTCCCCGCTGAGTCCTCGGTAAACCAAGAACAAAGTCCATGCTAATATCCTCCCAAGGCTTCTTTGGTACAGGTAATGACGATCTGTTTACACACTCAAGAACTCCTGCTCTGATACCACTTGATGAAGGGTGCTCCCCTTAATATCACAAACACATAACAGAAATAGAGAAACAACAACAATATGTAAGAACAAAAAATTGACTTCTTATTATCTCCACAAATGTGAAATTACAAACTTTCAGAATTACAATATGCAAAGCCACATGGGCATTCCCTTACAATATTCTGTAGGACAAAGCCTCGAATCAATACCCAGATCTACTACCCAGAACTATTCTGAACTACCTAAGACAATAATACAGCCTTCCTTATGTAGGCAATTTTCCACCGCCTGGGAAGGTTCCAGAATTTTAGCCAATAAGGCCGACCAAACTTAGAATTATTTTTATTTTACATTTCATTACATCATAGTCGGCTCAAAATAAATTTTGAAACCCGAACAGAAATTTTGAAAAAAAAATCATTTTCTGCCATTTCAGGTGACCCAACTTCCGAAGACCATAAGTCATCACCAGTTGACCCGATTGACTATTGTAACCCCATTTCGGAAAGGGCGCGAGGAGCTCTACAACACTTAAATCAAGCAAGCTTCATTCAGCCCAAAATTCGACCTCATCCGGGGCCTCTAAAACTTTCAAAACTGAGTTCAAAGTTTCTGTACCCTGCTGCCAATACCGAAAATCTTCAATATCTTCCAATATACACTTGATCTGGCAATGAAACTTTACTGGCAGGCTTATATGACCAAAATGAACCTCCAAGAAAGAAATCAGATCATTCTGAGCACATACAAAAATTACCAAAAATAGTAACTTTCCATAAATAGCAGCTCTGCACAAGATAGCCCTTATTGAATTCAAAAAAATAGAAATATTTTTGGGTGATGCAAGATTGCTCTTACACCCAGGATGCTCCTGCATCAGGATATGCGTGTGCATGGGTGAAAAACATAATGCTAGAAGATCAATAAATTTTTATTGACTATCTAAGCAGAAAAGGCTGAAGGAGAATTGTGGTGGTTGCTTGAAGAAAAGTTCTGAGGAGATCAGAGATGGAGATGGAAAAGTTTCAAAATTAGTAAACCAACATTAGTGTATGGAATCAGATCTGATATTTGGAAAGTGAGTTGTATGTTTTTCAGATAAATATTGCTACTACTTTCTAACCACTGTAATAGTCAAAATCTTTTTAACAGAGGTTGACCTAACAATCATATGTTAAATCCTTTGAACAAGGTTGCATTCTAATGGAGTGTATTCCAGTCCTATAACAAGGATCAATTTTAATAGGGTGATTGAAATCCTTTAACCGAGTCACACCTAATAGTGTGTATTGTAACCTTTGACAAGGTTGGCTTTTAATTGAGCTCACTTTAGAAGAGTGAAAATAATAGTAGCATGTTACAAAGTGGTTTTTCCCACATTGGGTTTCCACTATAAATCTTGGTGTTAATACTTGTGTGAATGTTTTGGTTTGAACATTTTTATGTTTTACAAGTTAAGTTACAGCTGGGTAGTGGACTGCATTGTTATATGTTTCTATTATTGAATCAGTGATGACTAAGTTTGTTTTGGTTATTAGATTTGATTTAAGGAAAAGTTTTTAAGTTTGTCTTATACATCATTTCCTGAAAAAAATTGATTCACCCCCCTCTCTATTGTTCTAAATCATATTAACAATTGGTATCAGAGCTTTGTTGTTTATTATTAGTGTTTACAAAAATCAAGTTTAAAGGGACTTGAAGAAAATGATTCGGATGTATAAGAAGGAGGTACTGAAGCTGAATAAAGAAAAATTCCCTGCATGGAAAAGCTTGATGAAGCTACATCTGGCCAGTATTGGTGACTCTGCAAAGTCCTACATTGAGAATGGCTATGTCTCACCTATTGCACCTTTGACTACTGAAGAAATGAGAGCTAACCAAGAACATAATTAGGCAATGCTAGAAATTGCATTTGCCCTAAGCTATCCAAAATTTGAGGACATTAAGGATTGCACAACTGCTAAGGAGATGTGGGACGCTCTTGAAAGGATCTATGGCGGTGATTTAAATGTATTGAAAGAAAAGGCTGGGAGTCTTAGAGGTAAGTTTGATGAAATGAGAATGCAAGAAGGTGAAAACATTGCACAATATTATGGTAGAATAAAAGAAGTTGTGAATGCTATTAGAGGAGAAAATGAGGTTATTGATGATGAAACTATAATTGGGAAAGTACTAAGACCCCTATGTCCTATATATACTATTAAGATATTAGCTATTCAGGAATCTAGATGCAACTTTGCTAATGTGCTTACTTTGGAAAGTTTGGTTGGTAAGCTGACTACTTTTGAACTCTCTAACTATGATAATTTCACTGTTGGAAGCATTGGTAATGTTGAATCTTCTTTCAAGTCACAACTAGTTCTAAACAAGCCAAAGAAAGAAAAAGAAAGATGCATCAGTGAAAGTGAAAGTGAAAGTTATAGTGACACTTGTGATGAAGAATTGGAAGATCTAGAAGCTCTTATGACTAGAAGACTGAGAAGAGGAAAATGAAAGTATAAAGGTAAACTCCCTATTATATGTTTTGGATGTAATAAAGTTGGTCATATAGCTGCTAGATGTCCTGACAGGAAGGATAAAGATGATGAAAGAAAAAGAAAACACAAAGATAGAAGAGATGATAGAAGCTACCGAAGGAACAAAGACTACAAAGAAAAAGGTAAGAAATCTTGTTACATTGCTGAAAAAGAAACTGACACTGATAGTGATGATTTTGAAATTGAGGTAGTCTATGTTGCAATGAAAGATGAATTTGATGAGGATGAGAAAACTGCATTGATATCCTATGTGAACAAGAATGATAAATGGATTATTGATAATGGTTGTTCACATCACATGACTAGTGACAAAAATAAGTTTGAGACCTTACATCATTACAGAGGTAAAAGTGTAAAATTTGGTAATGATGCACCATGTCCTGTTAGAGGAAAAGGTTTGATTAAACTGACTGATAAGATATCTTGTGAAAATTCATATTGGGTTGAAGGTCTTAATTATAATTTTTTAAGTGTTGCTCAGCTCAACAAAACTGGTTACTGAGTGGAATTTCATCACAAGCAAGCTAAAATATTTGATGCTACTGGAGAACTAATTGGAAGTGGAGATCAGACTAGAGGTAATTTATTCTATCTTAACCTATCTGAAGAAACATGTATAATTGCACAACTTGATTATATTTAGTTATGGCATAAAAGGCTATGTCATGTTAACTTTGACAATCTGGTAGAGATAAGTAAGAAGAAAAAGGTAAGAGGTCTACCTAGATTGAAGAAACTTGAGAATGTGATGTGCAAGGAATGTCAGTTAGGAAAGATGACAAAGTCAAGTTTTAAGGGAAAATCCTTTACTTTTGAAAACATTTTAGATTTGGTTCATACTGACCTTTGTGGACCTATAGCTATACAAAGCTACTGTGGTGCTAGATATTTTATCTTGTTTGTTGATGATCATACTAGGATGATGCATGTAATGTTTCTAAAAGAAAAATATGAAGCTTTTCAATTCTTTAAGTGGTATTTGGCTAAGGTTGAGAAGGAGATAGTGTAGGATTTGACAAACATGCAAATCGACAGACTCCGAATACACCTGCATGCAAGAACCTGATACAAAGTAAAAGCACAAAGATGAAAAAGCAGAACTCAGATGTTTACTCAAAATGTGAGAGCAAAATTATCAACTGAATTAAAAAAACAATTACAAAGTTCAACCTTAAAAAGGTGAATGAAACCCTAAAAGGGAAATACTAGGTTGCACATTATTAATTAAAAATTAATTAATAATGCACCTAAGAGACGCTTAAGCAACTAGAGTAAAAGGAAATAATACTCTAACACCCCCCCTTAAGCTGAACGCAGGGAGAAAGCAGACCTAGCAAGACTAAGAAAGCAAGAAATGGGTCCCGGCAACAAGGCCTGATCAGGTACCCAGTACAAGGAAATCTCTGTAAACCGGAGACAAAGGAGAAAACCTAGTGGGAAAAACCCCTCTCCAAAAAGAGATATAAAAGCAAGCAAAGACAAAAGGCATGACTTCAAGAGACTCTCTCAAAGCCAGTAGTACAATGCGTGCTACTAACCCCCCCCGAGAGAGAGGGTCGATGCTCCAAAGCCCCCCAGAATGAAAGAACCCCTGGAGCAATGAGAAAACCACTGTGACTCCAATGCAGAGGAGTGAAGGTCACTGGGTGTTGAAGAGGTGACCTCGAAGGATGAGGTGTCACTGGAAGGCCGAGCTGATGCTCAAATGAGAAGACACGAGGATCCTGAAAGGGAATCCCCAATGCAAGTGGTATGACAGGTGTGCTGACACTGTCAAGAGAGAGGAGATGAGTGTCCTCTGAAGAATCCTCAACAACTGCACCTGATGGCTCGATGAATGGAGCTGGAGGATCAAGCAGTGCTGAAGAAGAATCCGGCTGAAGAGAAAGGTACTCCTCAGGATGTGGTGTAGCAGTCACAACACGGGTCTCAGGAACAACACAGAGGTTCAAGCTACCTGACTGCACCACATGATGCTCTCGTGAAAGAGGAGAGCTGAGCTCCGACAATGGAGATGGTGGACCAAAATGAGAAAAGATGTAGAGACGGGAGGAATGATCAACTGTCCCTGTAGCAATAATGCCTCCTATCACACTATCCCTGATGAAGGCTGAATCGGCCGTGAACTCAACTGTCTTCCCTGACCCACTGCGAGTAATCTGATAAATGGAGAGAAGGTTTGCAGAGAGAGATGGAACATACAATACATCATGGAATGTGCCATCCTGAATGCTGACTGAACCTGTCCCACAGACTATCTGTACAGTGTTATTCCCCATGAGAATATGAGGAATAGGAGAAGTCTCAAAAGAAGAAAACAACTCCTGAGAAGATGCCATATGGTGAGAAGCACCGGAATCCAGTATTCAAGGGACCTGTAAAGGGGATGCAACAGATGCCCGTAATGCATGACCCTGTCCAAAATCCTGTCCAGATGTCGAAGAAGATGCAGAAGACTGAAAAGCAGACCCCTGTGAGGTGGAAGAGGATGGAGAGGAAATAGTGCTCTTCTGAAGGAGAGCTTGCAAATCTGCAATCTGTTTCTCATAACCATCACATCTCTTCTGAAAACACTGTGACTCATCATGGTTCCTCTTCTGACAATAGGAACATGTGGGGATCTGAGTCTTCTGATTCTCCTTCTTAGAAGAAGATGGTGTGTCAGTAGAGTGCTAAGAGGAGGAGTCAGATATCTGCTTCAGCTTCGGCTTCTGTGTGTCCTGAGATGACTTGGCAAGCAATGCCTGTGACTGTGAACCTGCAAGTGAATCCATCTGAGTGATCTTGGACTGCTCACGAGTCAACCTGTCACATAAATTCTCAAAAGAGGGCATAACATGTCTGGTACCCAAAGCATCCATGGTGGAGTAGAAAGTGGAAGAAAAAATC
This sequence comes from Chamaecyparis obtusa, assembly GCA_027943335.1. Taxonomy (NCBI): domain Eukaryota; kingdom Viridiplantae; phylum Streptophyta; class Pinopsida; order Cupressales; family Cupressaceae; genus Chamaecyparis; species Chamaecyparis obtusa. The sequence goes on along the minus strand of BSBK01007987.1, from coordinate 841,629 downwards.
TAGTACTGTCCTCGCAACTTTGAGAGTATCAAATAGATACACTCATCATCTGTCTTGATTTTTCCACATCCCTGCAAAACTGTATGCAAAGACTTGAACTTCATCAAGAAGTCCTCTATAGTGGGAAAATCAGAAGGAGTCAAAGAGGTCAACTCTGCATCAATCTGAAGCTTTCGAAATTCGTTGACTGTACCAAATAAGGTTGAAAACTTGCTCCAAATAGCCCTAGGAGTGGTCAAACCTTCCAGGTGAAATAAGAGACTGTCAGAGATGTTCAGTGCAATCAAACCCATGGCTTCATCCATTTTGTTCCTGTGCTGAAGAATTTCAAAGGGACGCTGCAGGACAGGTTGGTGTTCATCCAGACATGACCATAAGCCACGTGACATGAGTAGCCTGGTCATGTATGCTTTTCATGTGTGGTAATTGTGCGGTGTTAGTCGGGCCACAGAGGGGTCTGACATTGAGAGAAGAAGAAGATAGAAGTAGAAGGGTCTTTTCTGAAGTAAATGACAGAAATGAGAAACACCCCCCCACAATGTATAAATAAAACCCCCGTACAGTAAATAACTGAAAGCACAAAAAAAGAGGAGAAAACCTGGACTCCAGATGCAGAGAAGGAGGAAAGTAGAAGCCTTGACTTTGACGCTAAAAAAGAGAACTCAAATGGCTGAATCAGCAAACCAAACTAGCATCATTGCATCCATCTCGGAAAGACCTTTTCGGCGATATATCATATGTTGAGTTTTGATTCCGTATGAGCCCTGTAGGAGCAAAAAAGCCCAAGTACCCCCAAAATGCAAGCTCTCTGGAAAAAACTAGTGACGGCAAAAAAGTTGACGGTCGTATGACCATCACGGGCCTGTCGCTGATGTCAGCATGACATCATCCTGAGAAATTTTAAGGTTGCCAGAAAAATTGAAAAAGACTGCCGAAAAATTTTTGCCAGCCGCTGATGTCAGGCTGATGTCAGGATGACGTCAGCACTGTGCACGCGGCAGAGCTGGCGGCGGTGGGCCGGTGGCCGGGTAGCGGCTCCACCGGCTGCGGTGGCTCCCTGGCGGAGCGGGGGCGGGGCCTGGGCCGGGCGCGGGTGGCGGCTGGGCGGCAGCTGGCCGCGGCGGCGCGGCGGGGACGCGCTGGTGGCGCGCTGCCCTGCAGCCGCTGTTGGCAGCGCGCTGGCGGCGCGCTAGCTGAGCGCAGGCGGCGCGGTGGCGGCCTGCCGATTTTTTGAAGAAAATGTTTTTTTTTTTGATTTTTTTTGAGGGTTTGCCTCGGTTTTCGAGCCGTACGGCCCTGGTAGGGCAAAATTTTTTTCCCTGTGGTCACGGAGGCTAAAAGAGGTCGAGTTTTATGTGATTTCAACTCTCCCGGGCCTTCCGGACGCAATGGCAGAGTCCATTTCTGCTCAATCTTCTCCAGAAGCTCGTGCCTCCTTCAAAGTGACAGAAAACCCCAGAGAAGCTGCAGATGACGCCTTCAAATCGTGGCTTCAAAAAACTTTGATCAGGCAGCGACAGGGCGGCTCTGATACCATGTAGGATTTGACAAACATGCAAATCCACAGACCCCGAATACACCTACATGCAAGAACCTGATACAAAGTAAAAGCACAAAGATGAAAAAGCAGAACTCAGATGTTTACTCAAAATGTGAGAGCAAAATTATCAACTGAATTAAAAAAACAATTACAAAGTTCAACCTTAAAAAGGTGAATGAAACCCTAAAAGGGAAATACTAGGTTGCACATTATTAATTAAGAATTAATTAATAATGCACCTAAGAGACGCTTAAGCAACTAGAGTAAAAGGAAATAATACTCTAACAGATAGGTAGGAACCTAAAATGTCTTAGATCTGACCAAGGTGGAGAATTTACATCAAATGAATCTAATCTATTTTGCAATGATAGAGGAATTAAAAGACAGATGTCTGCACCTAGAACACCTCCACATAATGGTATAGCAGAAAGGAGAAACAAATATATCTTGGATTGTCCAAGGACATTATTGATTGAAAAGAATGTGGCACAGAAATACTGGAAAGAAGCTATAAGCACTGCTATCTACACTCTTAACCAGGTACAGATCAAGAAAGGTACAAATTTGACACCCTATGAATTATGGCATGGGCATGCACCGAGTGTTAAATACTTTAGAATCTTTGGAAGTAAGTACTATATATTAAAAGACACTAGGAATGGAGAGTTTGATGCTAAGAGTGATGAAGGCATATTCCTAGGATGTTCCACAAAAAGTAAAGCTTATAAGTGTTTGAACTCTAACACTAACAAAATTGTGGAAAGTGTGAATGTCAAAATTGATGAGTATGCAGAAAGAAATGAAGTTGATAGCAAAAGAGAATCAAAAGATTATAGATCTTTTGTGTACATTGAGGAAGAAGAAGAGGCAAGTAACAAACTTACACCTGATGCAAAGTCTCGGGTAAGCAATGCTGAGTGATAGACAGATGCTACCGAGCATCAGGAAAATAGTGTCGGAAAAGAACAAGAACATGCTAAACTACAAGAAAATGCTACTAAGTATCAGGCACTAATAAATTTGGCATCAATTTGCGATGGATATGTGTCACAATTGGGACAGCCATGTGTTGTAATTGTGATAGTAATAGACGTCGCTATTTTTTAGTCACAAAATATGACGTCTATCCATTTCTATCACAATTATGACTTCAATCCGTCACTATGAAGCCCCTTCAATCTGACATCAACCCCGTTACAATTCCTTATATTAGCATCGTAGTGGTGATGAAAACCCTCACAACTACGACGACTTGTCGCATGGTCACATGTGCTTGGGAAGCCGCATGCGATCATGCGATAACCATCACAAGTGCGATGAATACCCATGCAATTGTGACGGCTTGTTGCATGGTCGCATGCACTTGGGAAGCCGCATGCGATCATGTGATAACCATCGCAAGTGCAACAAATAGCCGAAGTAAGTGCGACGGTAGTGGGTGTCGCCTATACAGCGCCCCTATCGTAATTTGCTGTGTGGTGTCACAATTGCGACGAATACAAAATAAAATGAAAAAAAAATTTCTGGGACAAATTACCCTATTCTGGGTACAAATTACCCCCATCACAATTTGCCTATGATTAAAGAGTCTAGTGGAAAGACTGAGTGTTAGTTCTCTTTGACTATGAAGAAAGTCTGTGAAGTTGGAGTTTAGTTGAGAACCTTGTTCTTGAAGAACACTCTGTCCGATATATGAAATATGACAGAGTGATTTTTTTGAAGAGCCTTTGGAGCACTTGAATCTCTATGCCAGGTATATACCAAGATTGGTGAGTGACTGGTTTGTCATGGGAATAGATTTGAAATTGGGAAGGACTGGAACAAAGTAGAAAGTTTGACAAGTGATGAAACTGTCAAAGAACATATAGAAAATAAACTGGCGCAGTTGGTGGGAAAGGAGGTACACAAGGTATACAAGAACTTGTCGTCACTGACAGAACAATAGACTATGAATAACATTGTGAGGAGTTATGGGTAAATAATGTGTTGAATGTTTACAAAAGACTTGTTCATTCAATAGTGTAGAGCTTTGGTAAGGAGTGCCCTAGCATAAGCAGGGGTAGGAGAGTTTGAATTCTCACACAAAGTTTAGTTGAAAACACTATTTTTCACTGTGGATACCAAGGCTCTACATCACATATATCAGATATAAATGGCACAAGAATTAGGGGCTAACCTGCCATGTAGATGGTGATGACCAGCTATCTTTTGCTGGACTTTCCAAACCAACAATAGCCTTTACAGAATTTTCACTCTGAGTGTAGATATAGAACAAAAGTTCACCTAAGGCTGCCATAGCAAATCTTCTCACTTTTTCCTTCTTATCTTGAAGAGCATCAGTTAGCACTAAAACTATACCTGAACTTGCCACTTCATCTTCAATAAAAGTTGCATGCCAAATCAACAAACCAATTACTGAAACAAGTTGAATATGCAAAGCAGTTGGTTTAGATATTCTTAGCATCTTAACAAGCATGGACAATACTGAACCATTGGTTAAGATGTTGGCTGCTTCCACATTGCTACTTAGGGTTTCCAAGTATTTTAATGCATTCTATTTTTCCCCAAGAGTTGTGTTGCTACCGATACTAGAAATTATATGACCAAAGAAACCTTCCAGTAAACCTTCTAGTTTATCTTGTGAGAGTTTCAGGAACTCAGAAGCAGGGAGGGCATCAAATGGATGTGTGCATGCATCAAGCATAGGCTCAGTAGCCTTATCAATTTTCCTGTTGACCATAATTGGCTTCACAGATAAATCAGATGGATGCCACAGTGCTTGTGATAGATTAATGGAGACTTTTGAAGGATCTGCATTAGCTGGAGACACGGAGACCCCCCATCTTGAGATATCCCCGCACCCATGTTTCACTGGTTTTATGTTTTATTCATTTCAATTGTAAAACATTATCCTAGCTCTTCTCAGCTAGGTAATTGTTCTTGTCCAAATATTCTTACCAAGTGATAATGTTTAGGGCCTTAAGCACTTCAAGCACTCAACCCAAATGTAAAATTGTTGGATGATATAGATTAGCAGTATTCTATTGTTATATCAATAGATTAGCAGTATTCTATTTGTAGTTGAAACTTGTAGCTTTTAAATAGATAATGAATAAACTATGTAACCATATAAGACAAATATATTTCTATCAAGAAATGAATATTAAATAGATTAAGGATTGATGACATACCTCTAAATTTCATCATCATCATCCTTATCATCATCATCATCACTCAAAGGCTCATGATCCTACATAATTCAGGAAAATTGATATAACAAAAAATTAATAACAAACATTTGCCAAGAAAATCTAAAGAGCATTACTATGTTTTTCATCTATATTACATATATTTCAAGTTTAAAGTCATATGCTAGAATCTAGTTGCATCCTCATTGATAGAGGAAATAAAAATTACCTATTGACATCATCCTACTCTCAATATGCAACTTCTAAAAATAAAGAAGAGTGTGCTCTGTTTAAAGACCTTCCAATTAATCAATGGACTTTTACAAAACATGGGGCTTGACATCATCTTTCAAAGGCGATTGATGCAAGAAATAGTATAGGAAGAACACTCAACATGATAGGTCACATGGAAACCCTATAAGATGGCATAGAAGATGTTGTTGGACAGGATCTAGTGTCCTACTCTATACATAATTCTACATAATATTTACAGTAAGGTTATAACAATTGGAAAAGAAGGAAATTATTGAACATATGGAGACTAAATTTTATTGGGCCTTTTAACAATTAGAGCCAATTCTTATTGTGAGGTGATGAAAATTGGAATACTTCAACAGGTGGGAAAACAAAAGAGCTTTTCAAGAAAAATAATAAACATTGAATGCATTCAAATCATTTGATCACGTATTTTGTTTATGAAGTGACTTTATCCTAACCTCAGATAACTCTTTCATATGTTTCAAGTTAGAGATGGTCAGGCATGATAAGAGAGATTATTCAGTAACATAGTCCTATATGAATTGAACTTTTGTATTCATAACTCTCTATTCAATTGCAAAATTGCTTTAGTTTCTTCCCATAATACAATGTGGAAAGTATAATCTTATTTATTTGCTAACTTATACACTTTCCATTTACAATGTCGAGATTAGACATGATAGGTAGGACTAATCTACAAAAGAATTTTAAAGTTTACTAAACATACATGATAAAGACATACCATTTTCCCACACAAGTTTGCCAATGCTCCCAACAATCTGAACCATTTGTGGATCTTCTGCCTTTTTGGCCATCTTTGCAAGCAGTTTAACACCTCCCTGCATCATAATCAACTCCAGATTTTTTTCTTCCACAATGATAAGATTATCAATATAGATGTAAATACACTACAAAAGTTTTACTTTTCTATAGTTGGGGACATTTTTTGTGTTTCTACAGCAACATTCCAATCGTCCAGTGAAACTTACAGTCATCTATGGGATAGGGGGTATCTAGATCAACATACTCAAATAGAAAGAAAGATTTGCGACAATCAAGAGGCACCAGCAGTAACTCAATTCCTCATAGGCTGTCAATACATCAAATAGAACAGTATACTTCGACAGTGAGTAACAATTGGAGTTTATAAACCTTCACCTCCGGTGTATACTTTGCGACAGGGGATTCATAAAGAGAATGTCAACACTCAAACAAAAGATGACAACCATCCTACGTGGATACAAAAGATAGAGGGAATATATAGAAGCACTGCATATAATTGAGGATTCAAGAAACATCAAAATTTGGGGGAGAGACAAGAATAAAAAGTAGGAATCACCAAAAACATTAGATACATGGCAGTCAAAATATATATATCAGTGTTAATAAGAGATGAATAGGGGGGGAATAATCGGGAAAGAGAGAAACATAATAGCATGGGAATAAAGAATGGGATTTAAAAATTGGAATGTTAAAAAGAAATGGGAGAAGAGCACATCCAGTCAGTAGTAGATAGAAAGGGGATAGAGAACGGTGGTCCCAAATGGTCATATACGAAGGATAATATTGAACTTAAGGAACAACGATGAAAGAACAGTAATATATTATAAATAGCGATTCTATAATTTGAGAGGGGAATAAAAAACAATACTTCCATATATGCGAATTCATATTTGAATCTAGGAAAAGGACAAATAGCCATTGATGGGAGATATAGAGTTGATAATGGTGGTCTTACATTTGAGAGTATTGTTACAGTAGCATTATATGGAAAAAAACTATCATTATCTATACATTATCAATTATATAAGTTTATAAGTGATATCATATATTGTAATTTATGGTATGAAATGATAATTCAAGGTAATTGTCACAAATTCCCAAGTCAATCAGGAAAGGGTACATTACAACCAAGAACCTTAGAGTAGTCACAGGGTATTAGAGTACTATCAGATACAAATCTTCAAAAGACTTTGAAAAGTATAAATTTGACAAAATAGAGAAATATTTAGTATCTTATTGAGCTTCACTTTGTTTCAAGAATAGTTTAATATTCTCTACTAAATAGGGCCAACCACATGAAGGTGGAAGCTCATTTGGCCCCACCCCCCTCCCCCTAACATCACTCTACATTCCCCGTTAACATCTAACATTCATTCATTCTTTCAACCATTAATAAAATGTAACATTCAATCAATATCACATGATAAAATTCAATCAATATCACACGATAACACTCATTAACACATTAGATTTGTTAACACACAAAATTCATCAATATTCTACATTAACAAATAATTCATGAACATTCATTAGCACATAATTAAATTCATTGAGACATAAAATTCAGTCATTATCAATTAAGGTATGTAGATGACAATCATTTCTTTTTTTTCTTTCTAATTTTTTTTTCTATGTAAGCTCTAAGAGGAGCATTAGTGTTATCATCAATTCCCCCTTCATCAGTTGTTTTGTTCTCTATTCTTGATGATCTCAAATTCCTATGCTGTTGCAAAGGGGGGTTCTCTGCAATAACAAATAAAAGAGTTAAATTAAAAATATTTTATTATAATTGTTACAAGTATTTAATTATTTTAAAGAACATAACTGTGGCGCTCTTTACCTGATTTGGCCACATCATTTTGTCTGGACTCAACCTCAACATGCTCATGAACACTGACCCCTCGATCCTCTACAGCTACTATACAAAATGTTACATTAATCCAAACACCAATTGCAATTACATATAAAAATTTTAATAGCAAATGTATACCTCCACTACTAGGATGCACATCATGCAAACCTTCATCATGCACAGATTGTGTAGAAGGATTGTTAGGTTGCATTCCAATATCCTACGCATTGTTATCATTGCTTGCTTAAAACAGATATACTCACTTTATATTGGAACTTAACATCAAATAGACTAATTGGTAAAGTATTCAATTTGAAATAAATTTCATTTAGCTTATTTACCTGTGGCTCAGATGCATCATCATTAGAACCTTGCGCATTGATTTCATTATTAGAACCTTGCACAAAAATAGGCCACACCGAGTAAACAGATCTCATCTCTCCAAATGGATTGACACCATTCGCTGCCAATGAAAGCCTGAGATTATGAGGTTCTTCTTTGAAGTGTTGCCACTTTTCCTCTATGTGCATAAATGCCAAACCATCTACAGGGATTCGAATAATGTCATCTTGACTTCTATTGAGTTCATGGTAATCCATAAATTGTGCCAAGCTAGAGAGATCACAATTATATGAGTCAAACATAGTCATGAAAAAGCACATAAATTAGTTATTATATGCAATTAAAAGATGTTTAGGAGAGTTGAGGAATGGACACCAAAAGTAAGTATTTTCAGGACTAATTGTTTAATACAAGGTGAAGTTTATAAATTAGTCATAGATTCAGGTACTTGCAGCAATCTAATATCATGGGATGTTGTCAATGCTTTGAAACTGCCTATTCAACACCATCCTAGGCCTTATTATGCTACATGGGTGGAGGAAAATCAAAATTTCATAGTGCATTATCAGACCATGTTAAATTTCTCAATAGGTGGGTACTCTGATCATATTCTATGTGATGTTGTAAAAATGAATTGTGCACATGTTATCCTAGGAAGATCTTGGCAAGTTTCTAGGAAAGTGTTACATGATTGCTTCACTAACATCTACCAAGTGTGGAGTAATGGAAAAAGGTTTGAGTTGATACCATTTCCTTGCAAGGGAAATTAATCTCTCCTCATAGGAAGAATCAGAGAATTGGATACAGGTCAGACTGGGAAAAGCATAAAGTTGGAACAACAAGTAGTGGAGAATAAAGGACAAAGAATTTTGAATTTTGTGACAGAGATAAGGACAGGATTTAAAGGTGGTGAAGGAGTGTTAGTGGGGGATTGGTACTATCCTATTAGAGGACATGAAAAAGAAAATGAAAAGATGGTGCAGCAGCAGTTGGAAGGACAGTAGGGGTATTGCCCCAAACAGGCAGAAATAAAGACTGTCCAGACATTCAAGAAAACAACCAAGGTAGCAATGGTGACTGCCCCAAGGGTAGGAGTTATGATTTCTAACAAATGTTTGAATTTTTTCCACGCAAGACATCAGCAAAAGAGACACTTTACCTTAGGAGGTTTCATTCCTATGCACCATATGCAAAGATATGGAGGAAAAGAAGCAATTTATGCCAGACATGGTTCTTGGGACAAGAACATCTTTAAAGGTGGTGAAATTGATGCAGGAGCATCATATGCTTGTTAAAGGCACATTGGAGATCCAAGGCATTACAGAGGTCATGGACCATCTCCTGGATTCAATTGGGCAATCCTTCAACCAATCATGGCACATGGAGGCATTGGAAGTCATGAAATTGCATAATGTCCTGATGGATTTCTATGTTGAAAAAAAGTTGTAATTGCATCTTAGGGTTTCCTAGGGTAGAAAAGACATTGGATAGGGTCCTATAGGTTATCATAACCTTACCATGTCATTACATAAATTAGAAGATTCAATAAACTCTTTAAGAGCATAGTTTAGTAGTTTAAAATTTGAAATTTGAATGTTAACGACTATAAAGCCATTTTGGAAGGAAACTCCATAATTCAAATTTTAAGAAGGATTAGCAAATGAAACTAGTTGGATATGGTTAAGAGGGGTAGTTACCATGCCCAGGTCTATAAATATGTGTTTGTACGGACTGTCTCAGAAAAGTGAATAGAAAAAGCTTGGTTTGAACAACAATTTGAAGCATTCTTGGTTTTTCTGCATATCTTTGGATTGGGAATGTATTGTGCTATCTTACCAAACATGTTTTGATGATAATAATTGAGTCTTGAATCCATTTGGTGAGTTTGTTGTTCAATTTTATTCACAACTTGGCTGTAGCAGACAGTTTTCAAGCAATTTTGTAGTTTTTTTTTCATTAAATCATGCTCATCCCATGAAATGTCCACTATTTCTTCATGGAATGGCACTCTTCTAACATGTACAAATGCTTCTAACTCTGTAAGGAATATCTAACCAGAATATTTGGTGGCCACCAACAATAAAAAGGTGAAAACAAGGGTTAAGGATTGAAGGGACAGTCCTATAGAGAGAGATTTGCCTTAAGGAGGGAAGTGTTTGAGTTTTGATTCATGGTTATGATGTTGAAACATTGATTTTTTCACTTGGAATTAGTCAAAGAAGTCATTACACATGTGAGATTGATGATACCCTAGGAACAAGGGTTTATAAGGGATGAATTGGGGTTTTGGGGGATGGGAAACCCATAGACTAAAATTGATTGTGTATTTGTCTAATTGAAGGCATTTGATGAGCCTATACAAAGTTTGAAGTCCATACATTAAGTATTGCTATATGTTTCTTTGTAAATGCACTAGTTGTTCCATTGTTAAAGACAGGGTCATTGTGAAGAAACTTTGATTTTTGCCAAAGGAAGCCCATCCAATCTTGACATATGTTTTATATAAGGATAAAGGGTATTTGAAAAGGTTGTTTTTTTAGAGAGTCACTTGAGAAAAACAAAAGATATCTGCCAATTTACCTTGCTGCTGTTACAGAAATTGAAAATTGTCATTGACAACATTTTGGTTTGCTATGCATTTTTACTTTAGAGGTGTTGAAACTTGAAGGTGATGTTTGGAACATGTTAGATATGCTAAAAAAAACCTATTTAAGGCTTGAAACCTCCTATAATTTCCAACTATAATATCTCATGAAAACCCCCCTTTCATTATGCTTTGATGGATATCCATACCCTGTTCCAAAGATCCTATTTTGGCATAGACAAGGAGTATGTTGGCAAAGGTTATGGAATAGGCACGGAGTAAGAGGAGTTATAGAATGAATAACTTTGTGAATCTTCCACTATACTAGACCAACTTTGTGAATCTTCCACCGTACTAAACTAGCTCAGTTATCTTCAATAAAAATATTTGTTAAATATGGAGAGGTATCAATCTTAAGGCATCTAACTTAATTTCATTGTGGAATACATAAAACCAACATCTGAAATAGGCACCTTGAGGTTGATGAACTGAGCATTTAATGGATCTCTATTTTAAACTTTCAAAGATATTTGCATTAGTTCTTATTTTCACATGTTCCCTTCTTTCTTCTTCCTCCCCGCAGCCTCCTTTCAAATGAGTTTCTCTTCTCCCTTCTATATCTCATGTTTGAGGGAGTCACAAATTTTCATTTCATGCCTTTTAACTATTCGTTAAAGTTAATTTTATTCTTTTAAATTTTAATTTTAATCTTATTTTTATCCTTTTATATTTTACTTTATTATTTTTTGTAATTAAATCCTATTCAAAGAGGGGACATTACGATGACAATTTGGTAATTTGGGGTGAAATTGCGTAGTTCTTTGAATAACTCCATGTAGGCTAGTCTAGCTGAGGTGTTTAGGCATGCTCAGGAAGGCATTTTACATCCACTTAAATTTAATCTTTAAAAGTTATTTATAACTCACTTATGAGATCATAGAATCAGATTTCAGAGGCATTTCTCTCATGGTCTATATCAACATTCAGTACTCTCTTCTTCTTGAATTAACATGTTTATTCCACTATCATAATTTTGTGGGGATACGTCAAAACTCCTTGAGATCCTTGTGAAAACATATATAGTAAGGGCTATAGAAAAATAAAAACACCAAACCAAATAATAAGCCCCCATAATGTAAAGCCAATATAGGAATTCATGAACTAAATTTAGCGGCTGAATTTGACTATGTTAACTATCAATGCAAACATCATCTTGTAATTGTTCTATCTAATGTCCTTTTTTTCAAAATGAAGCCCAGTTGAAACCCAAAATGCCCATCATATATTTAAATTCTTTAAGTGGATTTTGGGAATTTTGCACTAAGGAAATGGGATTAAAATTATAATAGAGGGCCTCAAGTAAACTGAAAATATAAAAGAAGGTCTCTTATCATTAAATTTTATTTTAAATAATTCCTCTCCAATATCAATCAAAATTCATGAAGGAAATTTGAAGATTTATATCTTTTAGATGAAATTTCTATTTAAAAAAGGCAAAGTGAGGAGGACGCATATTGATCTCTTCCTCCTCACTTTTATTCAGTGGTGATAGCCATTGAAGAAAGGAATGATCTAACCACATTCAAAGTGGCAGAATAGATAAGTTCTTCACAATCTCATGAGAAGTATATGCAATGTTCTACAGAAAGCTTGGTGCAAGCTTTCCAATCTCCTACAAAAATTGAAGAAACTCTCCCATGATTTATATCTTTTGGATGAGATTTCTATTTAAAAAAGGCAAAGTGAGGAGGACACATATTGATCTCTTCCTCCTCACTTTTATTCAGTGGTGATAGCCATTAAAGAAAGGAATGATCTAACCACATTCAAAGTGGCAGAATAGATAAGTTCTTTACAATCTCATGAGAAGTATATGCAATGCTCTACAAAAAGCTTGGTGCAAGCTTTCCAATCTCCTACAAAAATTGAAGAAACTCTCCAAAGACTCTTCCTCACCCAAATAAATTCCAAGGAAATTTTAGCTAATAGAGGACATGGTAGAGAACAAGGAATAGGAAGTGGATCACTGAATCATTCAATGCAGGTGTTCTAAACAATATGGACACGAAGGGAAAAAAGATTGACTTGAATAAGTTGAAAGACAATTAATTAAAGTCTTCCAAAGATGCAAAGTACTCTACATTCCTTGTGTGCATTTTGACAAAAGAACACCAAAAGAATGTGTGGTTCCTAAATAGCAGCTATTCAAATCGTATGAAAAGTAAATATACCCTCTTTGTCAAATTAGATGATTCATAAGAAGTCTAACTTAAATTTAGTGATGATAAAGAAAATGATGTAATGGGTAAAAGTAACCTTGCAATGAAGACTAAGCAAGGAGAAATTATTATATTCATGATACTTGTGCCAAAACTAAAACATAATCTTTTGAATATTGGGCAACTAGTAGCATAAAATTACAAAAGTGTATTTGAAGATAACCACAACAAGATATTTAATAAATTAGATAAATATTGCTTGTAGCAAAGTCTTGTATGATAGAGAATATACTATTTCCTCTCCCATTGGTTTCCACTAAGATGCATGCATTCATGGTAATAACAGATGATTCGTGGTTATGGAACCAACAATACGGTCATTTTAAATTTCAAGGATTAAGTTTGCTTCACAAGAAGAATATGGTTAGAGGACTTCCTACAATTCAATCCAAAGAAGAAATTTGTTCAAGGTGTGCATAAGCACCATCATGATAATTTTTCAGTGAACAAATCATGGAGGGCAATATCTCCAATAGAGCTTGTGTGTTGACATTTGTGGTGATATGCAAGAGGAGAAATTGGGTAAGGATATTTATTTTTTAACTTTTATTGATGATTTCCTTGCCACACGTTGGTTTATTTTCTTATGAAGATATCTAAGGCTTTTCAATGCTTCAAGAATTATAAAGCTATGCTTGAAAAGAAAATTGGGTATTATCTCAAAATACTCAAACAGGTAGAGGGGGAGAATTTACTTCCAAAGAGTTTTTTTATTTTGCAAAAACTATGTCATAAAGAGAATTTACTGTGGCTTATACTCCCAAAAAAATGGTAATGCAAAAAGAAAGAACAGTACCATTATGAAAATGGCATGAAGTATGTTGCAACCAAAATGTCTTCCAAATAGTTATTAGGGGGTTGTGGCAACAATAGTATATATTTTGAATTGAGATCCCACAAAATCAATCAAGAACATCACTCAAAGGAAACTCAAAGTAGTCATAATACTTTTGTAGCTCATTTTCATGTATTTGGTTGTCTAGAATTTATTCATATTCCAATTCAAAGGTAGATGAAGTTGGATACAAAATCCCAACTTTGTATCCTTGTGGGATATTCCAATGCAACTAAAGGGTACAGGTGCTATAATCCTAGCACAAAAAATGTTTTTGATGAAGGGAGAGTCTGTCAATGGAAAAATGGTGTACACCAAAATATACTAATAATCATGGGCATTGAAGATGGCAGTGTTCCTCCTCCCCACAAGCTCAAGTGGAAATTCAAGCTGTAATAGGAGCTCAAGTTCCAGTCCACCAAGTTCTTCTAGTAGCACAAATTCTGATGATAATTCACATTAAGCATAAACTCCAAGCTCTTCAAGAAATGCACAAAGACTATTTGACATTTATCATAGGACTACAATATAAAACCAATCGTTAATTTTTCTTTGTTTAGTACAATTCAAGTGGAACCCTCTATGTATGAAAAAGTAGTCAAAGGCAAAGTATGGATTAATGCTATGAATGATGAGATGAATGCCATTAATAAAAATAAAATATGGAAATTATTTGCAACTTCCCAAAGATAAACAAGTGATTCATGTCAAATGGATTTATAAGGTGAAATATCATGTTGATGGTTCAATAGAATGACACAAGGCTAGACTAGTCACCAAAGGATTTGCACAAACACCTCAAGCAATTTACAGAAACTTTTGCTACAATTTTTGGACTTGATAGAATCAAGATTATATTGGCTATTGCTACACAATACAAGTGGCTAGTATCTCAGATAAATGTAAAATCTATCTTCCTTAATAGTTATATAGATAAGGATGTCTATGTGGAACATTCAACAACCTATGGGCTATGAAATTCTAGGCAAAGAACAATTAGTTTACAAGTTTTTAGAAAAAACACTTTATGGGTTGAAGCAAGCTCCCAGTGCCTAGTATACAAGGATTAGCAGTTATTTCTTGAAGAAGAGATTTAGTAGAAGAAACTAAGAGCCAACCTCATATGGTCAACATATTGATTATGATATTCTCATTGGTTGCCTTTACGTCGATGATCTTATTTATATAGGTAACAACAAAGCTCTCATGGAGAAAGAAATGAAATAGAAATATGAAATGTCAAATATAGGACCCATGCGTTATTTCCTTGGTGTGAAAGTTCAACAAAAATTAGAAGGTATATTTATCAAACCAAATATGTAATTTTAGAATATCCCGTCCAAAAATGCTCAACCCTCATTCTATTAGCTATTGAACTTCTACAGCTTTAACTGATCATACAAAATGATTTGGTGTATTGATAGTTAAAAGAATTTTTAATTAAAAACTCATAACATAATTTTTAAACACTACTATTTTTTAGTGCACTTTTATACAGTGGATATCGTGACATGCCCTGGTTGGTTAACTTTAGAATATCCAGAAATTCACAACAACCATTCTATAACTGTTGTACTTCTACAGCTTAAACACTTCATACAAAGTGATGCAGAACCATCGAATTGTCATCATAACTAAAATGGTAATAGTTACACCCCAGTGACAAACATGCAGATTTATCAAAAGACTTAGTGCAGTATTGAGAGCCTTCTACAAGGCATTTTCAGATTTGTGCACTGTGTTGAGTGCTTTGTTGAAATGAAGGACATCGTCAGAGGAATGTTTAGGTTTTTAAATGATATTTGTAAACCCTAGCTGGGCTCATGACTATATCATTTGAAAGCACAGTCCAAGGCATTTTTAGAATCTCCATGAAGCACAATGTTAATGATCGGTCTTATGACCTAGAAATATAAAGAATAATGTATGACAATGATACAACAAAGCTTTCACCTATCGGTGCTATCAAGAGTTTAAGGGGCAGTGTTCCATTTAATGGAGGCACTGATACAAATTAGTGTACAATACAGAAGTGATGCCCGAAGTACCTGAGTGCATGATAAAGGGAAGAGAGGGCGACATAGAAGGAGGAGGAAGTGAAGTTTAAAATCATACCTTTCTCGACCTTTTGGATTCTGAATGTACAATGCCTTTCGCAATAGAGATGCCTGGCCATAGAGATCTCCTTGTCCAACATACAAATTATCCAACGGATGCAAAAATCCCTCTTGGTTCTATTGAACATAGAAATGACCAACATTTTTTTTTTCTTACATCCCGTTAACGTCGCAATTGCGACGTTGTCGAGTTATAATTGAAAAAAAACTACCAAAAACATATAACATTTGCTTGCCGTCGCAAATTGTCATTGCAATTTCACCCCAAATGTATTAGTGAGGAAGAGGTTGCCGAGCATTAAAAAATTGAATCTGACAATCTTGTTGGGGAACCTGATGAAATAGAGGAGAGAAGAGCTGAACCTGTTTTGGCAAAATATGTAAGAAGACATCACAAGCCTGAACAAATAATTGGAGACAAAAATACTGGAATTTAGACCAGAAGTAAGACTAAGGATCCAACATGCCTACTGTGTGAATTTGAACCCAAGTCAACTAGTGAGGCATTGGAGAATGAAGATTGGATACAATCAATGAATGAAGAGATTGATCAGATTGAGAAGAATGATACTTGGACTCTAGTGCCGAGACCTGAAAATAAAAATGTTATAGGAACAAAGTGGGTGTTTTGGAATAAGATGAATGAAAATGGTGAAATAACTAGGAACAAAGCTAGGCTGGTATGCAAAGGCTATGCACAAGAAGAAGGAATAGATTATGGGGAGACATTTGCCCCTGTAGCTAGATTGGAAGGAATAAGAACTCTACTTGGATATGCTCCTTATAAAGATTTCAAGGTATATCAAATGGATGTCAAGTTTGCATTTTTAAATGGTATACTAGAAGAAGAAGTTTACATAGAACGACCAGAAGGTTTTATTGATCCAAGTAGAAGACACATGGTGTGCAAACTAAACAAAGCACTATATGGATTGAAGCAAGCTCCTAGAGCATGGTATGAGAGGTTGCACAACTACTTGATACATATTGGATTTTCAAGAACAAATGACACAAGCAATCTATACATGAAAGATGAAGAAGGTAAAGGTATCTTGTTGGAAATTTTTTTTGTGGATGACATTATTTTTGGTGGACAAGATGCATTGTGTAAAAGATTTTCAAATGAAATGTAAACTGAATTTGAAATGAGCATGTTTGGTGAGATCAAATTCTTTGTTGGTTTACAAGTATATCAAATGAAGAAAGGAATTTTCATTAAATAGTATAAGCATGTTAATGAAATATTGAAAACTTTTGGGATGGAAGATGCTAAACTAGTGAGTACTCTTATGGTTATTGGACAAAAGTTATCTAAGAATGATGATGCTGTAGAAGTGAATTAGACTTTGTACAGATCCATGATTGGAAAATTGCAGTATGCTGTACATAGTAGACCAAATATTGCACTAGCTATTGGGATCGTGGCAAGATTCTCTGCCAATCCTAAGGAAACACACATGATGGTTGTGAAAAGAATTATGAGATACTTGAAAGGTGTACACACTAAATAGTGCACTTCTCTAAATCATTACTTCCAAAAGAGTCCATGGATTGGAAACCTTGAGAAATTGATTTAGATCTCCCTAGGCATGGAGTGCAAGGGTGTTAAGAATGCTCTTAGCTAGAGCTATTAAGCCAATAATCTTGCTAGTAAACCATGCAATGGGAGATTCAAATGAAGACAAGGGCAAGAATCAAATGGAAATGCAAATGCAATGCAACTATGCTAGAAATGGAAATGCAAGCTATGCTATGAAAGGAAATATGCAAGTATTACAAAGCCTCCTAATTAAGCTACATGAATTAATCTAAAGCATAAAGGACACTAAGCTAATATGAAGCTATGAATGCCATGATAATGAAAGAAATGAAACTATGATAGCATGTAGTTGCAAAAGCCAAGAATGCTCCAAATCTTCAAAATCTCCAAAGTGACCTAGAAAACCTGCAGCATAACATTAGCATAAAAAGTTGGGGATTTAGAATGAGAAGAGAGCTCTCCTTTTATAAGAAATGAGAAGGAATGGACCATGGAGATTAAGAGGCAAAAGATTTAATCAACGGTGGAGCATCAAAGAGGAGCAATCCATGTGTACAAGTATCCTCCAATGAGAAAATAAGAGTTGGCTTTTGTGTCCATATGAGACAAAAAGTGCTTTTTCCCTTTTTATAAAATAAGAACAATGCTTTTATTTGTGTAGCTTAGGATAAGAGGAAAAGTGGGGGGCTTTTTATTTAATTAAAAGAGGAGGAAACTCCTTTTAATTAAATAAAGACTTCGGATAAAATGGTTAGCCCATAGAAAATAATCAAATAAATGATAGAACCAGGATTTGATCAAGAATAAGCAATTGATAATTTTAACAAAAGGGGCTAATAGTCTAGATGACCATTTTTAGATGATTACATTTTCCCCTCTTTGACTAATGTGTGATCGATCTGGGAACACATTACGTCAAAGAATAGATTAGCCAAGAAGGCAATAGAGATCTGACTCCAAAGTATGAAGTGTAGAGAGATAGCAAATCCTGCATGGTCAGCCTAGTAGCAATAGTATTGAACACTTAGGAAAGAGATGGATAGTATTAGGACTCGAGATGAGAGCTAACATGTCAAGCACAAAGATAGATCAATCAGAGAAAATGGAATGGTCAAGCATATGCTCTAGAGAATAGCCAATAGGATATGATGTGTCTATCCCCTTAGGATTGAAAGTGAAATCAGGTAGAGGGAATGCAAAAGCAAGAGAAACATGATCAAATCACTAGAAAATCACAATCGAAGATGAAAGATGACTGAATAACCATCAAGAAGTGAGGATATGCCCCAGTCAAGGCCTCAGAGAGAGAGATGAATGAAATGAATGAAAGAATAGAAGGGTGAGAGAGATGGAGATGAAGAAGGAAAGGATGCCCCAATGAAGATCAAAGGATCAGGCCTCAAAAGGTCAGCCAACTGTGCGAAAGAAGGAGAAAGGTGATTTGACAATCAAGGTGAACTCGGATTTTGGTTTCGATCTTGAAATGAATAGAAAATGATGTGATATGAAAGACAAGAAGTGAAAGACATGATCAAGAAGAAGCGAAAGGTGAGCATAGTTTGACTAATCAGTCCATGAAAGATGAAAGGAGAGCTCTCTCCATATGCAAGATGCAAAACTAACTAACATGAACCTAAAAATGCAAGCTATTATGAAAATCAGTTTACTTGCAAGGTCACAAAGATTATAAACATCTAATAATCATCATCAAGCATTATTGGTAGTGTCGCAAAATCATAAAATACACACTAGTATAACTATGTGGATCTGAATATGATCTATATCAGATAGGAATGCAGAAATCCCACCTAGGCACCAAAGACATATAAGTCAAGATGACTAGTGTAGTGAGTTTTGCTAAGTTTAGTATAGCAAGATTATACTCACATTGAGACACAAGGAAAGTCAAGATGGCTAGAAGTATGCACTTGCAAAAAAAAAATAGTCAAGGATAATACCTTGTAGATCCTAGAGTCAAGTGGAACAAGCATAAATGCTAATGACAACCAAGATCAACAAAATATACCCACAGGCAGAAAGCAGATAAAACATGTCCTCATGCCCCAGTCTTCTAGCTCAGTATCATCAAAAACTATTAGGGAGAGAACACTCATCAAAGAAATCATCATAGACAACACACAAAGAAATAAAGTCAAGCAAGTCTCAGCGAGTCAAGTGTTTAAGTGCATGTGTGTAGGTCATAAAGTCAAACTTTGAGTATCGCATCTGCCAGTGAGAAATATTGCATCATTTAGACTATGGGTAGGATATCTGATAAGTGTTAAGAAAAACTTGACGCTGGGGTAGTGTTGAAAAACACAATTGGGGTGGTGTTGAAAAACACCATTTGCAAGGTGCCTAAGAAACCCAGACGCACAAAGAGACCCAAGATAAGCTAGAACAATGTATGCCCCTTAGACTAAGACAAGAGTCGATTTCAGGTTAGGAGAGGCAAAGAGAAAAGTGGAGCAGAGGAGCACCACACAAGACTGATAGACATAGGTGCAAGGGTCTCAAGCAGTGCATGTTTCTAGGTTTTTACCACTTGATAGATTTTTTAGGACTTTTTTCAATTTTTTTTGTATTTTTGCTACTAAGGCACCTGTTTCCAGGTTTTCACCAAGGCACTTTTTTTTTATATATATTTTTTATTTTTTGAAATGTTTTGATTTTTTTGGTGAGACATCAAAGTGCCTATTGCTAGGTTTTCACTAGGATGCTCATTTTTTCATGACATTTTATGCTTTTTAGGATTTTTTTAGCAACATATATGAATTTTTTTGAGATTTTTTCAAGATCAATAAAATATATACAAAGAGCTCAACAACCTTAGGCATAGACCTTCTGCAATTGTAGAACATTGATAGGCTCGGTAAGCTCTACTTCCTCTGATGTAGATAACTAATAGGCCCTGGACCCAAATGCTGTTGTGATAATACAAGGTCCTAACCAATAGTAGCTGACCTTAAGCAATTTTTGAGCTAATGCAAGGTCGTTAAAGTGTGATCCACATATACCATCATGAACGGCAGCCAACGCCTTCTCTGACTCCTCTATTTTTAGACACCTAAGGAGAGTTTCATCTAGACCCTTCCTATACAACTCACCAGAGACGAGGGTAAAGTGTGAGGCATGATGGATGAGATGGCGCTTCATATTATGTGTTAGATTTTCAAGAATAATATGATCTTGGAGATAGGAAAATATGATGGCATTGTAAGGACTATAAGAAAGATAGTGTAATTCTTCCACCATGAACTTAAAGTGTGATTTATGCTTTTTCAATTGTAAAATGGATGTCAAAGTAACCATGACATTAGCAACTTTATTTTCAGATAAGTTCACCATATTCTTGTAAGGAATCAACTTGTCATCTTTTATTTGAGAATCATCATTTTTGAGCAGGTCTTTATTTTTACTTTTTTGAGGTTTGGATACCACCACAATGTGGTTTTTTCTATCTAACCATTGCTCTTTTCTTTTGATTTGATGATTGAGATACTTGATTTATGATTCAATCCTTTTTGTTGCTGGTTCAGTGGTGGAAAAAGTAACAGGTTCAATGGCATGTTGATCCTAGGTGGACCAAGCTATGAGCTTTGATTTTGCAAGATGAAATGAAGTGATTGGTTCAATAGCATTTATGCAAGGGATGTCATCTTTGGTGACAAGAGAGGTCGAGCCTAAAGGGTAAGCTCTGAAAGTGTTAAGAGCTAGACTTGTCATAGAAGGACTAGCGTGGTCCACTAAAGCAATACATGGATTAAACTCATCAGACCCTATGCGAGACTCATCAACTATGTCGGGTTGGTCACCATAAGTATGAACCACATCCACTTCCATATCCACTTTGGAAGATTCATCAAAGAGAGTATCCCATTCATATTCATTTGAATCTGTTGTTACGGTTCTACTAGGATGCTTGCACCAAGAAGGTTTAGGACCTTTAGAAGTAGAGGCTTCAGCATCATTATGTGTAAGATCTCCTCTTTTCATTAACTGCAAAATATTTCTACGTTACCAGCTTCTAGGTGTAGTGGGTTTAGCTATGTCCTCAGTAGGTATGTGTTCTTCTCCCCAAAGGAGTGAAGTAGAAGGAAGATTGTCTCCTATTTGAACCATAGTGTGCAATGGTGACTCATCTATATCTATGCCTGAATCACTAATCATGGGAGCATTTCTAGAACATGTAGGGAGGTCATCATTGGCACCGTATCCTAGACCTATTGTAATCTTAGAGGGTCAGCCATTAGTATGACTCAAAGGCTTGACTAGGGCATGTCCATTATCATTTATAGGTCCTTGACCCTGATAGCCCATTTTTTGCAAAAAATTATAGCCTTTACCATAGCACTTAAGAGAAATAGGAGTAGCAATAGTGGTATTGTCTTCTTTGTCTCTATAGATCCATGTCCTAACAACTTGTTCTTCCCTTTCTACCTCTAAGGGTACAGATGCTTGAACAAAATTACCAAAAACTATCATAGTAGAAGCATAAGGCTTCATCTTATCAGAAGGTCTCCCATATGATCTAGGAGAAGTAGGCATAGCAGCAAGGGAATCTAGCATGTATTCACCCATACCAAGGCTCATCATCTTAAAATTTTTCTCAACGACAACCAGGGATGCAGTAGGATCATTAGAGGGTTTGTTGTGAGGAATAAACGTTTCAGTAGCAGCAAGAGTATTGATAGCAATAGAATGATCCCTGGGAATCACAATTTCAGCTCCGTTATGTGGGAATTTGACACACTGATGGTATGTAGAAGGCACAGCTTGCATGTCATGGATCCAAGGATGACCCAAAAGGATGTTATAAGCAAGTGGGATGTCCAATAATTGGAACATAATATCTTTCATGACAGGGTCCACTTGAACAGGTAGTGTGACAAGACCTTTGGAAGATCTTTCAACTTCATCATATGCTTTTATAGTAATTTTCCATTTAGGATCTACACTAAATTTTGACAAACCCAACTATTGTATGACATTGAAAGAAATAATATTTAACCCTGCACCATTGTCTATCAAGACTCGGTGGACTCAAGTATGGTAGACCATAAATTCAATATGTAAGGCAAGATTGTGAGGGTGGCTAATAGATATGTCATCTTCTACAGAAAAGGATAGATAATAAGGTGATGAGATGTGGTTGACCATAGCCTGGAACCAATCTGGGTCAATGTCATTAGGGACATTAGCTGTACGCAAAGCCTTTTCAAGGATCTCCTTGTGCAAAGGGGATAGCTCAAGCAACTCAAAAATAGCCATTGCAACTGATGGACAAGATCATAGCTAGACAAAGTTGAAGGAACTGCTGGTTTGGAAGATGAGACTTGTTTAGGATCAGGTGCAGTTTTAAGGACCAATTTAGCTTGCCCCCTAGTAACAACATTTAGTGCCTCACTTTGAGAAGATGAACTACCTCATGTTTGCAGGACCAACTTTGGCATACCATGATTGGCTATATTATCATCTTGAGGTCTCATCATAAGAACACTCTCAATAGGCTCTACCATGTTGATCATAGGTGAATCAGAAGTATATGTGTAGTTGATCTTAGCATCAAGATTCTTCTTATTTGGTTGAGAGGACTCACCTTTGTCATACTTAGGTAGAGGATCTTTGAAAGCCTGGTGATCAGAGTTTTTAAATAAGACATCTATGAGAATTGTGCCTCCATCAATGAGATCTTGTATAACATCTTTAAGCGTGAAACAATTGTCAGTCTTGTGTCCCTTGTTTCTATGATAGTGGTAGTAATGCTCCTCTCTCCACCAATCAGGCTTAATTGGCGGATCATAAGGATGAGTTTTCTTAGGAAGCGTAAGATAATTATTGGCAACCAAAGTCTTAAGAATCACATCATATGGTTCAGCCAATGGGGTATAGACCCGTCATCGGAATTGCTTCTTAGGTTTGTCTGCATTCTGAGGCTTAGGAGCATTTTGAGCATTGGAAACTTCTTGTTGTTTTGCTGTGTAGATGGCATTGGAGAGGTTTAAAGTAGGCTCTTTAGCTTTAGGGGTATCTACAACCCCATCATTGACAACATGCTTATTTCTATTCCAAGGTTTGTTCTTGTCCTTGCCATTGCCTCTAGTATCTTTATTAATAACAATATCCCCCTTCCTGATGGCCAGATCCTCAATCTGATATGAACTTTCAACCATGTCATTGAAAGAGGAGAACAGTTGCTTCCTTAGATCATAATACAACTCAGGCACAAGAGTGTTGGCAAAAATATCAATCTTTTCCCTTTCAGGTAGCTGATGAGGATATCGAGAATACAATGACCTCCAACATTGCAAATAAGTAGCAAATAACTCTCCTTGGTTTTGTCTCAAAGCACCAAGATCTATCATGGTGATAGCTTGTTGGATATTGTATGAATAGTGTTGTGTGAAGCACATAGCCAACTCATAAAAAGTCTTCAAAGGAGGTGTCAACTTTGCAAACCATTCTAAAGCTTGTCCTCTTAAGCTTTGAGGGAATAATCATGGCAAAAATGTGTCTTCGTGAAGGAAGTCCATGCTAAGAGCGTAAAAGTGACGCACATGGTCATGGGGGTCACTATTTCCATCATACCTATCAAATTTAGGAACCTCAATATCCCTAGGAAATGGGACCATGTATAGACTCCTATCAAATGGAAGAGCACAAATAGATTCTACAAAGGAGACCTTTGGAGGCTCTCTTTCTATTGCCATTTGGGTAAGGCATTGATTTGTCCGACGTAGTTCTTCCTTAAGGACTTCCAATTTAGTTGGTACTCTTTGTTGGACAATTTGTCTAACATCATAGCCAGGAGGAAGCTTGTATCCTCTAGAAGTCATATATTGGAAATATTGGTCTCCATTATGCTCTAAGAGTTTATGCATCATTCTTTGGGAGATCTCATCTTGTTCAAATCTCATAAGCTCCTCACTAGAAACCTCATCAATAGCTTCACCCTCATGGTGAGAGGGAGGGGGTCTAGGAGATGAAGAAGGTACATCAAAAGTCCATCTTGGAGGGGACCTTGGTGGTGTGTTGTTGCCATAATTTCCATTGGTACCAAAAAGTGGTCTATGCTCATAACTACTAGTCTCGGGTTGCTCGTGAGACATTCCTCTAAAATCCATGCACCTAGCAGCATCCATTATGGTTTGGTTGTGTTCTTTGTCTAAGCGTGCTTGGTTGTTCTTGTGTTCAAAGTATTCTTGCAAATGATAGAAATTTTCTTGTTTAGTGAGAGTGAGTGAGACATTGTCTATATTTTTGGAGGACTTAAATGCAGAAAAGAGAAAGCCTCCTTTGTACCACGGGGTAGCCTTAGAATCTTCAAAACTAGAACTAGCATTGCTAATAGGTGCTCGTGAGCACCTAGTGGGAGAAGGTAACTACATATAATTAAATGGAGGGTGACTCCCTTGTTCAAATTGAGACTGAGTTGTAACTGGCATGAGAAAGAAAGTTGTCCAACCAATGAAATGAGGCAAAGTTTCTTAGATGTTGAGATGAGAAAAAGCCAATGATGATCACTTATCGAGATAAAACAATAGAGATGGCTAGTCAAAGTGCTCAAGAACTTATAGCAGTCAATTGACACAAGCCTAGATGTGAGAAAGAAGCTCGATTAGCAAGTAGCTAGATAGGTAACCGTGTTTTGACAAGTGATCAAAAGTGACATTCGATAGGCTCAAATCCAATAGTTTTAGCTCATTTATTTCAGTCTAGAACAATCCTAAGCATGTAGGTAACAAACCAGCTTCAGATAAGAATAGAAAAAGACAATCTATAGAAGGTTAAAATGCAAGTGTAACAGCTTCAAATTGCAATAGTAGCAAGACAACAAAATGACTCAGGGTGATACTTTCCAGGCAAGTAGGGCAATAGTTTATAGTGAGGTGATACTTCACCTTAAACTAGGTGATAGTTTTCAATAAGCTCGGGCGATACTTTCCAAGCAGGCAGGGTGATAGTCCACTAGGGGTGAACTATCGCGTGATATTTCTCTCCATAGGGCACGATACTGTTGTAGAATTGTATGACTCTTTGAGCAGTGAACATAAAAAACTCAGCTTTTGGGACTATTTGCTCATAATTTTCAGTTTGAGGGTTGATTTTTTCAATTTCAATCACAATGACAGCAGTAAATTGATAGATTTGCAAATAGCATGAGATCAAACATGTCTTCAAACACTTGAAACAAGGGCAAAAACAACCTTGCCAAGACAAACAATTGTGATATCAAAATTGAAAAACCCTATGAGCACTACCGCAATGTTTGTATGTTCAAGAACATTTGCATGGGTATATAACAACGAGAATAGTTCAAGCACTTGCTAGCCTAGAAGGACAAAGGCTCAATACTTAACAACTTGGCCCACAACTTGATGTTCCATTGCCTCACACAAAGTGGTTTCCCACAATAGATGTTGGCTTTGTCATGGAGGTGTCAATGACACAACCAAAGGAACATAGATGGTGAGTAATCTTGGGGTGATCCGGGTTATTCCACTTGGATCAATCCTTGCACCAAGAAGCTAAGCGACAAAAATATGGTGGCTTCTATCTATGGTTCTTAGTAAGGGCTTCCATTTGTAGCACCCCTCTTTCTCCCCAAAGGGACTCCTTACCTTGCGGCAAGTAATGAACCTCACGGCCTCAAGAGTACCTTAAGCATTCTTGCTCAATACTTTCCTCATGGTCACAATCCCACAAGTACTCACATCAAGCGAAGACAAGCACTACATCTACCAAGGTTTTGTGTCCTCAATAGCCTTGAGTTTATAGTGGGTTGGAATAGCTGGCAAAAGGCTTGTCCCCACTTGGGTTGTTCCTCTTGATTGCTCAAGAGCAGGCCCGCTAAAGGATTCTAAAGATCTAAACAAAGAATGGATCAACTTATGAGATTCAAGGATTTTGTTTCACCACAAGGGTGAAGAGCATACTTCCCTATCTCAAAGTTTTCTCCCAAACACACCAAGAAAATTTTCAATTACCCTCTTTCTTTCAAAATCTAAAGATGGGTCAAGATTTTCTGGTTCACCACAAGGGTGAAGAGCATACTTCTCCTACCACCCAAGAATTCCTACAACAAGATATTATGTTCCTGTGAAATGAAACAACTAGTAATTGCCACACTTGAAATGAAATAAAGAACAAGCACTTGATTGGGTTTTTATGCTTTGGATAGCCCTACAAAAACCGTTAGTAGCCCTTGTGCATTTGAAGCTTTGACATGCATTCTTTTGGCAAAATATTTCAAGCAATGAGGGCACCTACAAGCACAACTTGTTAGCCCACAAGGTTAGAAAAATCCAAAATCCAAATGAAATTTGCAAATGAAATCTATCTAACTAAAGCAAACTAAACCAACAAACTAATTAAATCTAAACTCGGCCAAAAAGATGCAAGAAACAGCTCACTGCTAGGTACAGGTGATAGTACAGACACCAGAAATATCACATGATACTTTACAGTATAAAAGGGCGATAATATATTTCTGGGTGATACTTTGTCTTACACTAGGCGATACTTCTCCTTACACCAGGCGATAGTTCCTGTAATATCTGAGTGATACTTTGAAATGGTAAAGTGTCACACTAGTATACAAAGAACTATCGCATGATACTTCTAAAAGTATCACACGATACTCTGAGCCAAAAAACTAGAGACCGCAAATGAGCTAAAATTTTTTTGAAAAATTGATGGAAATGCAAAAATTAAAGGACAAAAAGCTAATGTTTTGCCCCATGGTGGGCGCCAAAAATGTACACACTAAATAGTGCACTTCTCTAAATCATTACTTCCAAGAGAGTCCATGGATTGGAAACCTTGAGAAATTGATTTAGAGCTCCCTAGGCATGGAGTGCAAGGGTGTTAAGAATGCTCTCAACTAGAGCTATTAAGCCAATAACCGTGCTAGTAAACCATGCAATGGGAAATTCAAATGAAGACAAGGGAAAGAATGCCAATATCCCCAAGAATCAAATGGAAATGCAAGTGCAATGCAAATATGCTAGAAATGGAAATGCAAGCTATGCTATGAAATCAAATATGCAAGTATTACAAAGCCTCCTAATTAAGTTACATGAATTAATGTAAAGCATAAAGGAAACTAAGCTAATATGAAGCTATGAATGCCATGATAATGCAAGAAATGAAACTATGATAGCATGTAGATGCAAAAGCCAAGAATGCTCCAAATCTTCAAAAGCTCCAAAGTGACCTAGAAAACCTGCAGCATAACATTAGCAAAAAAATTTGGGGATTTAGAATGAGAAGAGAGCTCTCCTTTTATAAGAAATGAGAAGGAATGGACCATGGAGATTAAGAGGCAAAAGATTTAATCAACAGTGGAGCATCAAAGAGGAGCAATCCATGTGCACAAGTATCCTCCAATGAGAAAATAAGAGTTTACTTTTGTGTCCATATGAGATAAAAAGTGCTTTTTCCCTTTTTATAAAATAAGAACAATGCTTTATTTGTGTAGCTTAGGATAAGAGGAAAAGTGGGGGGCTTTTTATTTAATTAAAAGAGGAGGAAACTCCTTTTAATTAAATAAAGACTTAGGATAAAATGGTTAGCCCATAGAAAATAATCGAATAAATGATAGAACTAGGATTTGATCAAGAATAAGCAATTGATAATTTTAACAAAAGGGGCTAATAGTCTAGATGACCATTTTTAGATGATTACAAAAGGAACTATTGACTATGGTCTATATTGTAAGAATGATGAAAAATTTGAACTCAGAGTTTATACAGATGCTGATTGGGTAGGAAATGTAGATGAAAAAAAGAGTACTAGTGGTGGAGCTTTCTTTCTTGGACAGAGATTAGTCTCCTAGACGAGCAAGAAAAAAATTTGCATTTCCCAATCTACTGCCGAGGATGTTGCTGTTGCAGTAAATTGTTCAAATCTGGTATGGATAAAAAAATTGTTGATAGGCATGAAAGAAGAAATCACTGAACCTATAGTTATTTTCTGTGACAACACAAGTGCTATCAATATTTCTAAGAATCCAGTGATGCACACTAAGACCAAGCACATAGCAATCAAGTATCACTACTTGAGAGAATTAGTACAAGATAAAGAAGTTCGAATGGAATATGTGAATACAAAAGAAAAATTAGCAGACATATTCACTAAAGCTTTACCCAGAGAAGCTCATGAGTATTTGAGAAGTCAATTAGGGGTCCATCCCCTAAGGCTACCTAGTCATGCTAGGAGCACTGCATCAAATATGCTACAGTAGAATATTTGACAAATTGATGCAGAAGATTGTCACACTTTAGGGCTGGCCTAGAGTTGTGAAAAGGAGCAAAGACAAGGAATCATTCATAAGCAAGATGACAAAGGGAGAAACACTGAGCTACATAGATATTATCTAGATCTGATGGATGTATGTTTTAGTTGTTTCTTTGGCATTTTTGTCAAAGAGGGAGATGAACTGATATGATAACACATGACACTGAAAGGTAAGGGTGATGAACTAAAATGAAGGATCAGGATAGAGGGAGATCTGAATACTTTTGATGGTCACAAAAGTGAGGCTTATAGGATTTTGAATTAGAATGAAGCTAAGGATATTATAAAAAATTCTTTGATGAACAGATAAGTTTTTGGATTGGTTGGTAATCCATGTGTTATTCAGGTGATATCATATGGTGTTTCCATCAATGCCAAGGAGGGAGATTGTTGGAAACTGTAATTGAAACAATTGTTGTATTGTCATTGATGTCAAACCTTAATTGGTAAGATTGTTTCTATTTAGGAAAATACTATATCTATTGTATTGTTGTGAAGGATTGGGGCAAGGTTGGTAGCAATAGCACCTAGGGAAAGGTTGAGTTATCTTGATATTATAAAGTGTACTTGACTATGTTGTATAATGATGAGACAATGTATTGTTTATCCTAGTAAGACTGAAGACTAAACTGGTAGTCTTGATCGAGAAAAAATAGAGAAATCATGTTTAAGTCGAGTAATGTTAGTGTCGACCGAGTCTATGTATGCTGAGAAAAATTCTAGTGTCGACAGAACAACAATTAATTGGCGAGGAAGACAGTATAAGCCGAGGAAACATTTTTTAGTAATGACCGAGCTTTCTACATGAAGACTGAGTAGTTGATCACAGTATTGACTGAGCATCAACATTTTTATATTTGAAGAGAATTTAGTTTTGGAGCCGACATTATTGAATTCTTGGATTATGTAAAATGTGTTGACTTTATTTATTGATTGTTTGAAAGCATTAAATGCATTGTAAAATGTTTTATTGTAAATCTTTAAGAGATTTGAGATGATTCTAGAAATGAAGCCGAAGAACATGAAGCAGGTAGATTCAATGAATCTGACCTAACCCTAAGATCTACAAATGAGATTGAGTGGCATAAAATGAGTTAACCTAATTGAGAAAAGTATTAAAGGGAACCTGAGCATTGGATATGCATGTGCATGGGTGAAAAAGATAATGCTGGAAGATTAGTAAATTTTTATTGACTATCTAAGTAGAAAAGGTTGAAGGAGAATTGTGGTGGTTGCTTGAAGAAAAGTTCCGAGGAAATCAGAGATGGAGATGGAAAAGTTTTAAAGTCAATAAACCAACATTAGTGTATGAAATCAGATCTGATATTTGCAAAGTGACTTGTATGTTTTTCAGATAAATATTGCTGCTACTTTCTAACCATTGTAATAGTCAAAATCCTTTTAACAGAGGTTGACCTAACAATCATATGTTAAATCCTTTGAACAAGATTGCATTCTAATGGATTGTATTTCAGTCCTATAAAAAGGATCACTTTTAACAGGGTGATTGAAATCCTTTAACCGGGTCACACCTAACAATGTGTATTGTAACCTTTGACAGGGTTGGCTTTTAACCGAGCTCACTTTAGAAGAGTGAAAATAATAGTAGCATGTTACAAAGTGGTTTTTCCCACATTGGGTTTCCACTATAAATACTAGTGTTAATACTTGTGTGAATGTTTTGGTTTGAACATTTCTGTGTCTACAAGTTAAGTTATAGCTGGGTAGTGGACTCCATTGTTATATGTTTCTATTATTGAATCAGTGATGATCAAGTTTTTTTTGGTTATTGAATCTGATTTAAGGAAATTTTTTTAAGTTTGTCTTATACATCAGGACCTGAGAACAACTAATTCACCCCCCCTCTTTGTTGTTCTAAATCATATTAACAGACACTCCCTTTATTGGGTAAACCATGTGGATAGAAGCTCAAGTGGTATTAGCCATTCCTACCATGGTAGCAACAATCGCTATATAAATGTCCTTGTGGAAAAAATCTCCACATGTGTGGTCTCTTGTTGGGATGTCAGATCTCCTCAACATCTCTGATTGATTAAATTATCAGAATGTGTCAAAACCCCGGTGCACCTGGATTGGAGTTCGCCCACTTGAGATTACAAGAGTTACATAGTTTACCACTACTATGAACCATAGTGCAACCAACTTTTTCTTTTCTAGGACTATGTGCATGACTGAAATTTTTTTTGAGAACATACACAAGTAGAGTCCTTAGGGAGTAGAATACTAAATCACTATTCTTGTTTATGCACAAGGTTGTTTTATCCCTTGCTCATTGTTTGAAGAAAATTGTTTTCTTGAACTCCCTGATTACTATCTTGCATGCCTGATTAATGATAAAAATCTATTAACGCATCTTGTTGATCAATTAAAATGAACAAAAACTAAGTTCTTGAGTAAAAAAATTAGCTTTTTACAACTTTCTTGATTTGCTATCCTATCATTTCCAGTCTTCCTCGGTCAATCCGGGTCACATTAGGTCACTTACCCCGATGTTAGAAGCCTATTTTAACCTTGGATTCTTGTGTTTTGACCTCTTGAACTAGTAATCTTTGATTTCATGATTGACCTTTCTTGGAATTGGTGAGCTAGAAATCATCCTTGTTGAGAAGATCAACCTTTGGATCCTTTGATAACATGCTTGGAGAGTTTTAGTAATC
Organism: Chamaecyparis obtusa; assembly: GCA_027943335.1. Lineage (NCBI taxonomy): Eukaryota > Viridiplantae > Streptophyta > Pinopsida > Cupressales > Cupressaceae > Chamaecyparis > Chamaecyparis obtusa. The sequence continues at coordinate 810,335 of BSBK01007987.1, read as the reverse complement.
TCTTGTCCATTCACTTCCATACAATTTCAAATTCAATCAATATAACTTGGGTAAATCATCCTCCTGATCCATATGTGTTAGGGTATTCACCCATTCATTGGGCACCTCTATGGAAGTGTTGGTTTACGCCTCTTGCAAAATTTCTATCTTATCATCTCTCTTTTGGGACAAGTGAGTGCTTTTACTATCCTAGTTTGGTACCAACATTTCTTAGGGTCATCCTATCACCTAGTGCCCTTTCTTTCATGTCGATTATAGCAAGATATCAAGTAAATTAAGGAAAGTGACCTCAATTAGTCTTTAACTAATTACCCTTTGTTGAAACTAGCTAAAAATGTAAGGGAAATGAACCCGCATTTGATCAATCACCCAAGAACAACTCAGAAGTTTGGTTTGATCCCAAGAGTAATATTAGTGAGTTGAGTACACCCTTAGCATCTTCTTGCTTGGACATGGATATGAGTTACACAATGACTCGATGAGAGAGGGAGGAAATGGATAAAATCCTTGATGACATATTTGAAAGACATAGAGATACCATTATGTTTGGCAGTTCCTCTCATGAAAATTGACTAGTCTCACCCCTTATCTCAACTAGATATCTAGATGCACATCAAAGGGCTGAAAGGGATAAGAGGTGAGCCTACCAAGAAGAACAATCACAACATGAAAACCAAGATGATGAACCTTATGACATTTGTGTGAATGCAAAATATACCAATGAATCATTTAGACATTCAAGGCCAAGTTCACCGCTCAAAGCACCTTCAAGATACATGAGTGAAAGACTTAAGAGAATTGAACATGAAAAGAAAGCCTTCCTAGATGAACAAGCTAAAAAGGAAGAGAAATTTAGACTCCTAAAGTTAGAGAGAAAAGCCTTGTTGGAGATAGAAGGGAGAGCCTCCCACGAAGAGAAAGATAGACTCTTGGCTCAACAAATTAATGATCAATTTAACAACAAGCATGTTGGTGGTGAAAACAACTCTCCTCCATCCACCCCTCCCAAAACTCCACAAAGTGGAAGATGTTCAAGAACACCTTCATGATCTCCTAGCCCTAGAGGAAGAAGGGCTTCACAACATGATCATTACAGGGGATGAACACCTCCTATGAACTCAAGAAAACCTTCACAATGTGCTCACCATGGTTCACAATATGGGGGTAGCAGATCAAGTTTTGACCTCAACTCCCAAGACTTCATGAAGATACAACAAGAACCACTCTTCCAGCAGTATGTGGAGAGATACTTAGAGAAAAACAAAGACAAGTTCCTAGAGAGTTTAATCAACAAGGGCACTAGAGTCCCCTACAACTTTGATGTGGATAATAAGATTAAGAAGCAAGGTCCATCTCAAGAAGAGGAGATCAAACAACTCAAGAGCATGATGGAGAAGATGTTGGTACCCAAGAGTTTATTCTCACTTGACTCAATTTGTCCTAATCCTCTTGACAAGAGTGTGATCATGAAATACTTTCCTAGAAAGGTTGAGATCACTCAATATGACAAGTATGATGGTAATGGAGATCCACATGATCACGTGTGTCAATTCTATACCATGAGTTTTGAGTTCCATCAAGATGAATCATACCTCATGAGATTGTTCCCAAGGAGTTTTAAGGGTCAAGTGATGGAATGGTTCACCAACATAACTCCCCCTGTTAAGACTTTCAAAGAGCTCATCCATAGATTTGTCCAACACTTTGCATACAACCTTTCAAGATCTATCACCATGTTGGACTTATGCAACTTAAAGCAAAATCAAGTAAAGCAAAATCAAGGGGAATCCTTTGTCACTTTCTTGCAAAGGTGGAGATGATAATGCTCTTGCTACTCTGGGACCATCCTTGAAAATGAGAAGATTAACATCCTTGTTAGCAACTTGGTACTTGAAATGCAGTATGAAGTTAGGAAGATGGTTTTTGATTCCTTTGACACCATGGTTGAAACAACATGTAGGATTGAGGATGTTTTGAGAGAACAAGGAATTTTGACCAGACATGGAAACAACAACAACAATGGTCAAAATAATGACAACCCTAACAAGGATAAAGGGAAAAACTCACATTGGAATAGGAACAAACAAGTTGTCAATGATGGAGTTGTGGACTCTTCCAAACCCATAGATCAAGCTATTTTACACTTGTCTAGTGTTGTTCAAGTCATGAAACTCAATGCATCTCATCAACAAGAGAGCAAGCCAAGATACCAAGATAAGCCTAAGAAAGAGAGATGCCAGTTTTCAAAACTTGGTGATTCATATGAGGATGTCTTGAAAGCACTCATTGCCAACAACCTTGTGCATCCTCAAGATCCTGCAAAGTATTGTATACCTGATGTTAAGCCACATTGGTGGGATGAGAAAGCCTTTTGAAAATTTCACAATGGTATTGGACATGATATTGAAAACTACTGGAAACTCAAACATATCATCCAAGATCTCATTGAGAGTGGAAAGCTTAAGGTAGATGGATTGAACACTAACACCAATCATAAGGCATTCAAAGAACCTTTTCCCAAGTATGAGAAGAGGGAAACATCTAAACCTAAGAATGGCAAGGTTGAGGTCAATTACACTTACATAACTGTAGAGAATGTTGTCAAAATGCTTGAAGTTGTAGAAGAAAATGTTGACATGATGAGGAATAAAGATCCCTATGGTTATGATCAAGACATGGGCTCTCCTCCTATCTTTGATGAAGAACCCATCCTAGTGCTAAGGGGTCCTAACTCTAGAGTGTCATCTCAAACTCTCAATGCTATCACACAAAGTCAAGGTCCCATTGTCATTAGAGGACCTAGTTCAAGTTAAACAAGTAAACCAAAACAAGTGGCATCCAAGAATGTCACCTCAAAACCAACAGTGAATCCTAAGTTGAGCTATAATCTTGTTGATTAGTTGCAAAGAACCCCAACTCAGATTTCTATCTTTGAGCTCTTAGAGTTGTCCTCGAGATACAAGGAAGTCCTTGAGGATGCTTTGCGCATGAACATCCCCAAAAATTTAGACATTGATCAATTCCAGAGCATGGTTAACCATGTTTCTATCCCTTATTACCTTACATTTTTGGAGGATGATGATAAAGCATTGAGCCACCCACACAATCTCGTTCTTCATATTGAGGTCATGATCCACATAACCCATGTCAGGTGCATGTTGATAGATGGGGGTGTTGGGCTTAATATTTTTTCCTTGAGTCTTTTGAAGACGTTGGGTTATTTTGGACAAGTCATAGATACCAGAAAGAAGATCACTATCAAAGCCTATGATGAGGTGGAAAGGAGTTCCAAGGGGTTGGCCATCCTTCCTGTTAGGATTGGCCCTATTGAAAAAGATGTTTTATTCCAAATAGTTGACGTTGGCCCCCTTGCATACAACATCTTACTTGGTAGACTATGGATTCATGATATGAAAGCAGTGCCGTCTACCTACCATCAGTGTGTTAAGTTCCCTTACAATGGAGTAGAGATTTGTATACTTGGGGATAACACTTTATCTATTAACTTAGTTTTAGTGAGTACTCATGTTCCCCTCAATAGAGAAGTAGAAGACTTCAATGCAACCTTAGCTGAATGTAAAGACAAGTTCAAGACAATAGACCTTGGCATGGGGAGGTATCAAATCAACTCCCTCATGAAACTACCAATTTCACCTAGGTATTATGGCAAGCCTTCACAAGAAATGAGATCTTCCTCTTTAGCTATGACTTTATTTGGCATGTTTGTAGAGTCCTTAGTGCCTATTCAAGATGAGAAAGAAGAGATAGGTGTTAAAGATTGGATTTATAGAGAAGAGAAATACATGCACAATGAGAAATTCTCTCCCTCTCCTAAGGCTTATGGGAGAGGGTATACTTTTTTCAAACAAATGGATTATCCTGGACATGGCCCTCTTAGTCATAGATTGGATGCTAGAGCTGGACCCCTTGATCATGATCTTTTTGGATGCAAGTCTAAGGAGACGATTCACCTAGGATTTGTGAATCACAACAAGAACACTGCTCCTATCCTTGATGAGTTAGATAATGAAGATGAACTAGAATACATACCTAATTTGACAAATTAGAAAGATATGTGTGAAGATTGGGTCCCTTCCACTAATCTCCTTTGGGGAGATTCAGACAGTCCAGTCACTCATGAGATAGTTGCAAGCTTAGAACAAGATGAATCAGATGTAGAAGATCCTATCAGAGAACACCAATGAATGAACATTTTTTGTTTGATGGAAAGAGAAGGTATTACCCTTGATGATGTTATAGATTCCACATCAAGACATCCCAAACCTTCATGGTGTAAACATCCTAGTCAAAGTTGAGAAACAAGTTCATATGAGTATGAATGGGATTATTTCTCAGAGCCTTCTATAGTTGACATGGATGTTGATGTCATCCACACTTATAGTTATCAATGTGAGGTAGCTAATGAGTCACATGTAGGATTAGAGGATTTGAATCCACATGTTGCCTTAGTGGATGATTCTTTACTTGTTAGGATGAATCCTAATTTGGGTAGCTTAGAAGGATACTTGATAGACTCTGACTGTTCGATCACCGGAGATGATATCATTCACATCCACAACCTTGAACCAATCATTGACTTACCTCTTGTTCATCCTAACCTCCTTGATTTGTCCCAATACTATCAAGAACTTGAACTCTTAATGTTTCAAAATGATTATGAGATAGCTTGTTACTTGAATGCCATTGAACTTGTAGTCTCTTCCACCAGTGAACTGGCTACCAACATGATAGAACCAAACATCAAGTACCTTAGTCACAAAATAAAAAGAATAAGAGTTTTGATGGCGAAAACTACTATGTGGTGGTGTCAAAACCAAAAAAAGTAAAAAGAAATGATGTATCCAAGGGTGAAAACCTCTTTGAGGCACCTAAGGATGAGGTACTTGATCATCTCCCTAGCTACTTTCAGGATAGATCTTTGGTGCTTATTGAACCAACACAAATGATCAATTTGGGTACAGATGAGGCTCCACAAATAGTGCACTTGGCTCAGTCCTTGTCACCACAAGAAAAAGAATCTTACACTAAGCTCTTACACAAAAAGAAGATGAACTTTGCATGGACTTATTCAGATATGCCAGGGTTGGACACTAATCTTATCATGCATCACTTTTCCATAGCTCCAGGTGTCAAACTAGTTAAATAGAAATTGAGAAAGATGCATCCTCACATAGCTCTCCTAGTTAAAGCTGAATTAGAGAAACTCCTTGGTATAGGGTTCATAAGAGATATTGACTATGCTGAATGGATAGAAAACTTCGTACCAGTTTCCAAACATGACAAATCCATTTGAATTTGCACAAATTTTAGAGATGTCAATAGAGCATGCCCAAAGGATGACTTTCCACTTCCCAATATAGACATGATAGTGGATATGACTGTAGGTTATGAGATTTATTCCTTGATGGATGGTTTTTCTGGATACAATCATATTAAGATAGCTCCTGAAGATCAAGAAAATATTGTATTCACTTATGCATGGGGTACCTTTTGTTGGAACGTTATGCCTTTTGGATTAAAAAATGTAGAAGCCACCTATCAAAAAGCTATGACAACCATTTTTCATGACATGATGCATAAAAAAATGGAAGATTATGTGGATGACACCTTGGCTCACGTGTGTGAAAATTGTGCCTAGCTGTGGACACAACACTTCAGTAAAACATTAGAGGTTAGCAAATCAAAGAAATCTATAAATAAATGAAACTAAGCTAACCAGGTGATTTACTGCCTTCTAGTAGGTATGAGTATGGCATTCTCATAATAGACCGAGATCAATGACAATGCAACACCTAAACAAATGATTTAAATGATTGAAAACAATGAAGATGAAATATAGATTAATCTAATTTTTTTTTGGATTTTGAATTCAATAAGATGAAAAACTTGATATGAAACTAATCTAGAATGATTTAGAATGATATGCAAATTAATCTAACGATGATATGCTATGAACCCTAAAAAATAATAACAAAAATCTCAGAATCACCTTGTGTGCAAGAGCTTGATTCTTTAGATGTCAATTCGCTAGAGTAAGTATGCAAATTCGAGGGATGTATTATGAAGAGCCGAGCCTTGTTTTTATAGAAATCTAGGGTTTGAGGATGCATAAAAAAAACCTTAAATCACTCTTGATAAACTCAGGTTGATTTTTGAGTTAACAAGAAATTAAGAATAAATAAACTCATAAAATCATGCAAAAGCAATTTTTATCTCAAAATAGAGTTTAGTTCTCTTTTTCAACTCATCATCAGATGTTGAGTTTAGAAAGTTAACAAATTGAAATTGAAAATTGATTTAAAGTTAACTTCTTTTCTGATTATGCATGATTTAATATAAATTAATTCAATAAATAAAGTGATTTATTTTCCACTTAACTGATTTTCAATTAAAACAATTGATTTATGGGTTAATCAATTATTAAATCAAACTTTATTCCAATTAAATCATTAAATTTGACAACTTTGATTTTAAATCAATTAAATAAATACTCAATCGATTGTTTGTAGGAATTTTGATTTATTGTCAAAATAAAAACAATATTAATGAGGAATAAATGCAATTAAATCTAATTAAATAATTAAGTGGCATAATTAAATTAATTAATTAAATATTCATCATATTCAATTAATCAACTTTAGGATAAATAATGACATTTATCACCAAATAATATTCAATTAAAGATAATTATGATAAATTAGGAATATTCCCTGATGAAGATCTAAGATAATCAGTTAGGTTTTTGATAAACTGATGTGTAGATGTGCCTTAGGTTAGGAATTTGATGTCAATTTTGATCGAATTGTTGATGTAAGAGGTTAATGAACCTATAGCCCATTTTTGGGGTATTACATTTTGCCCCTCTTTGAATCACTGTGCGAAGCACAGTGGTTCAAAGATTAATCTATTTTTGATGATGATGAAAGATTCTGAGAGATTAACCAATTCTGAGACAGAAATCAATTTAAAAGATTTGAAGATTTTAGGTCTTGATTGACCAAAGATGATGTTAACTATAGCAACAATGAACCGGTGATTACGAAAAATGTCAAAAACACCTAATTCTAAACTTTATGATTACAAAGAAGTGAGTGACTTGATTCTAGACCTGATTGTCCACAGGATTTGAAATGGTATCACATTCAAACCCTTCAATTACGAAGAACCAAGGAAATAATAGTAATGAACCGATGGTTACAAAAAGCTGATACAGTTTAAAAGATTGATTAGGATACCAGATTGATATGGATCTTGATGAATCTAATATGCCCCAAGCGATATGCCCCTAACGATGAGGTATTTTGATGAATCAACAACTAGATGTGGTTGTTGTCTTGATTACTAAGAGAAGATTTGATTTACAAATTTCATTGATGTGCAATAACATGCCCCCTTCGGGATGAAAATCAAAATCTGACAAGAAAAGTCAGTGTCGAATGGTTTAGAAGCATGTTAATTGATTTTAGAAGTGGTTATACACATTCAGGAACATGTTCTACATTGTTTGAAGGACTAGAAGACCAAGTTTGACTAGGTTTGACCATGAGTTGAGCATGGTTAACCAAGTTGAAATTTTGATAGTTTGATGTAAGATAATCAGTTAAGTTGAATTCTAGATTTTTGTGATGATTGAAGGTCGATTATGCAAGTAGTTGGCCGTCCTGGGTCCAAAAATTTGAAATCGCTATTCTGATAATATTAATGATCTCAGATTTCATTTTTGATCTCAAAAATGGGTTTAGAACATCGAAATTAGCTAGGGGTACCTACTTGGTGATCTATTAAAAAGACCTTCATGCAATACTCAGTCCTTATGATGTGTTTAGCATAGTTTTGAAGAATCATTTGAGTGTCAAGCTGATTTAGGCAATTGTGAGATAAATGCAATCATGCAAAGTGCAAAATGAGATGCAAACCTAAGACCTAGGATCTAGTCACTAATCATGTGTCGATCATTTTCATCATTGAATTTTTATTAGGTAATCAAATAAATCAATACAACATCCATTAGTTAGGAAACTATGAATATATGAATATTGATTTTTGTGCCAAAGTCAATACAATGGCCACTGGCTAGTCAACCATGGACATATGTGTTGGCAATTTGGCTAAGTTGATTACATAGATGTTGTCATTATGGAAAAATATGATCCACATGAAGATCGCACAGGTCAGAGAGCAAGTATGACAGAGCGCATTGGAAATTTGTCTAAGTGTGAGATAATGTTTTTACTAGTGAACCTGGACATAGTTTTTGTTTGTGACGTTGATTGGAGTAAGTTCAGTGCTTGCACACTTGAACATAGAATCTATGATGTCTATTGAACACCCATCTCAGAGTGCAAGTCAATACGACATGTACGGAAGAAGTTATGATAGTTTTACCGAAGATAATGTCAAGCCAACAGGACAAAATATGAAGACAGAACTAGTAAAGAGTTAATGGATTATTTTGTTTATCAAAATAATGACTTAACAATATAAAGGGATGACATCCTAGATGTTAACCCTTGGATAAAGCTATTGGTATAAATGCAATTGTAATTGTAAAGATAGATGAAGTAGTAATGAGATGTAATGAAGCAGTGATACGATGTGAAGTATATGATGCATATGTAATAGCAATAGTGAAAGAGCAGCAAAGAGATATTGATGCAAGCAGTATAAGGTTATGTACCTTAACCTATTTTTGTAATTAGTGTATATTATACATTACTTGTTTGGGCAGTGGGCTCATCTAGTAATCACATTTTGTACTACCAACTCCTAACAGGGTTGAGGCTTCTAATACGGCCTATAGTCCCTTAATTAGAACTGATACACTATATGTTTGTAATAGACTCCTAACAGGGTCAACATCCTTAACATGATACTTTTCATTAGTGGATCTTTGTGGGTACCATCCCCACTGGGGTTTTCCCTTGGCTAGGGTTTCCTTGAGAATAAATAATGTGTTATGAGTTCTTTATTGTTATGCATGTTGTTTAGCTTCTTATGTTATGCATGTATAAAGATAATCTGTTATATCCATAATTGGGCAAAAGATAAAGTTTGTAGAATACTAATTCACCCCCCCCTCTCAGTATTCCCTATTTCTAACAATTGGTATCAGAGCTTAGTTACTCAGAAAAGAATCATTCAAGGAAAGCCTAGCAACTTGAGTAAGATCTCTATGGATATGGATCAACTACAGAAGAATCTTGAAGAAGCTATTGAATAGATTGACTTGCTTACTATTGAAAAATATACTTTGAAAAGAAAGTATGATGATGCAAAGAACCTCATTGAGAAACTGAAAAACAAATTGGAAGATCTAAGATTTGAAAAGGAATTTGAAGTTTTTATTGAAGATTGTGATGACAATTTAGAAAAAGCAAATGAGATCCTTAAGCATGAACTAAAGATAGAAAATTTGAAGCTTAGTTTGAAAGATGGAAATGGAAAGAATGAAGCAAATCTGAAATTTGAGAATGGAAGTCTAAAGACTAAAAATGAAGGACTAAAATCTAAACTTTGTAAAGTAACATCTGCACTTGAGAAAGTCAATTTGCAGTATGATGAACTTGAGAAATACAATAAGATTGTGAAAGGTGAACTGACTCAATCCAAACAACAACTTGAAAGGCTATATTCAACTAGTGAGAAGATTGATGAACAAACATCTTATCAAAAACCATTCTATGATTGTTGGAAATATAGATGGAGTAACTAAGAGGGGGGGTGAATCAGTTAACAACAATAATATTACCATAGATCCGTTAGATGTCTTGTTAAATCATTTACTGCTGTTACTCGGTAAACATACAAAGAAATGTTGTAACTCGGTTATTGTAGTGAGTGTTAATTATAACTAATCTTAAGCATTCATTAGTGATTAACATGCATGCATAAAGAAAATAAAATGAACACACGTGACACTAGATTTAATGTGGAAACCCAATTTGGGAAAACCACCAATGTAACTAGTTACTATTTTTCACTCTTCTGAAGTGAGCCCTGTTAGGAGCCAACATGGTTAAAGGTTACAAAACACACTGTTAGGTGTGACCTTGTTAAAGGATTTAATCACCCTATTAGGAGTGGCCTTGTAAGAGGTCTTTGAAACAATTCAATAGAACTGTCACCTTGTTAGAGGATTTACAAAATGGCTTGTTAAACCAACTCGGTTAAGAGATTTAGAAATCACTGCTACAATGGTAAGAAAGTAATAATGAAATGACCTGAATAATGATGCAACAGAATTAATGATTATAGATCTCTATTCTACTTCACTAGATCCTTCCTGATCAAATATATCTCTGCTGCTCCTCAAGGATATCTAACCATCCTTCAAAATTCGCTCACACTTTCCTTCAAAATGATTTGCATGTTCACTCATCCACACACTCTTCTTCTTTCACACTTGTCCACACTTTCACTCTTTTCCACTTGCACACACTTTGAATTCACAACTTGACCTTCTATATATACCATTTGGATTGTCCATTCACATTGTCAAGTCAGCACTAATAATCATTACCAACATTACTAATCATTACCACAGTCAGCTTGAATAAACAAACTTTATTCGTCAAATTAACAAAATTCTTTACTGGGCTGACCTTGCTCGGTAAACACTAATCTGAAAAGAATTCCTTTGGTGACTGAGTGAACTCGGTTACCACTGTGAATTCTACAACATCCTTTGGAGACCGAGAGATCTCGGTAAACATAGAAAATTGCCTTGCTGACCGACTGAGCTTGGTAAACACTGAGAATCACTTAGCTAACTGACTAAGCTCGGTAATCACTGGGAACTACTTTGCTGACTGACTAAGCATGATAATTGATATGACATTTGTGTGACATCAAAGACAACACATAATTAATCCAACAATCTCCCTCAGATAATTGTATCCAACAATCTCCCTGTTTGGCATTGATGGAAACACAAGATGTCATAGCACAATGAAATTTCATAGAAAACATAGAGTAAGGAACATATCCTTAGCTTCATTCTGATTCTCATCTATGAGAACTCCCTCTATCAACAAACTTCTCTTTCTGACTGAAAAATCTCCTTCTTAACTTCTCAAACTCTCCGAGAAAACTCTCCCTCTTATAAATCTTAAGAAATTTTTTGAAATATGATAGCAAACTCTCCCTCTTTGAAAACACATGCCAAAGACAACACATACCAGGTGAATAGAAATGTACCTTGAGTACTGATTCATATGCAATGATTCCTTGACTAAGCTGCATCAATTGACTGATCTTCAATATGCTCTGGTTGATGCATCACTAAAAATTTATTTAGTGAGCCTCGGATAGGGGAATGACCCCTAACTTACCTCTTAGATACAAGAATGCATCCTTAGGTAGTGGCTTGGTGAATATATCTGCAATTTGTTCTTTTGTATGAATATATTCAAATTTTATGTCCTTGTCCTACACCAATTCTCTGACAAAGTGATATTTTATAGCAATGTGCTTGGTTTTGGAATGCATTACTGGATTCTTTGAAATATTTATTGCACTTGTATTATCACAAAACATAACAACTAGTTCTTTGATCTCAACCTTCATGCCTTCCAATAATTGTTTAAACCAAACAATATTAGAGTAGTTTATTGCTGCAACAACATAATCTGCTTCTGCTGTGGATTGGGATGTGCAATTTTTCTTTTTACTGGTCCAAGATACCAACCTCTTGCCAAGAAAGAATGCTCCACCACTTGTACTCTTTCTATCATCAATGTTTCCTACCCAATCAGCATCTGTAAACACTTTTAAGTCCAGATTGCCTCCAAATTTATACCACAAGCCATAATATTCAGTTCCTTTCAAGTATCTCAAGATTCTTTTGATTGCCATCATACGATTTTCTCTGGGTTTTGCTGAGAATCTTGCTACTATACCAACTGCTAAGGCAATATCAGGCCTTGTATGAACTACATACTATAATTTTCCAATCATTGATCTGTATAAGGTCTGATCTACTTCTTTTGAATCATCATCTTTGGTAAGCTTTAGTCCAGTACACATGGGGGTACCAACTGATTTTGCATCTTCCATACCAAACTTCTTAAGTATTTTGTTGATGTATTTAGACTGAGTAATATAGAAACTGTTCTTGCTCTACTGAATTTGAAGACCAACAAAGAAATTTATTTGACCAAACATAGACATTTAAAATTCTTTGTTCATTTTCTCTGAAAATTCTTTGCACTGATCATCATTACCTGTAAACACAGTATCATCAACAAATATTTCTACCAAAACAATTTTGTTATTTAGTCCTTCCTTGATGTACAAACTATTGTTATCATTAGCTCTTTTGAAACCAATCTAAATAAGATAGTTATGTAATCTTTCATACCATGCTCTAGGGGCTTGTTTCAGACCATACAATGCTTTGTGTAACTTGCAGACCATATTCCTTTTGTTTGGATCAATAAAACCTTCAGGTTGCTCAATGTAGACTTCTTCATCAAGAATACCATTAAGAAATGCAAATTTTACATCCATCTAATATACCTTAAATCCTTTATGTGCTGCATATGCAAGTAGAGTTCTTACACCTTCTAATCTTGCAACAGGAGCAAAAGTCTCACCATAATCTATGCCTTCTTCTTGAGAATATCCTTTATACACCAATCTAGCTTTGTTTCTTGATACTGACCATCTTCATTCAACTTATTCCTGAATACCCATTTTGTTCCAATTACATTTTTATCTTTAGGCCTAGGTACAAGAGTCCATGTTTTGTTCTTCTCTATTTGTTTTGTTTCTTCATTCATAGCCTTAATCCAACTTTCATTTTCCAATGCATCTTTGACATTTCTAGGTTCAAAATTAGCAAGTAAACATGTACCTTTTAGTTTACTTCTTGTCATAGTACCTTCTGATTTGTTTCCAATAATCTGATCTGGTGTATGATGCCTCCTGACATACTTGGCCAATACAGGTTCCTTGCCTCTTGAATGAGTTACATTGTCATCTTCTTGAATTTCATCTTCAGGTTCTGGTTGCTCAGGCTTGGTAGATATTGGCTCAGTAGCTTCAGACTGAGACTTGGGTCCTTGTGAATCAGTTTGAACTTCTTCTTGTGACTCGGTTTGAACTTCTTCTTGTGACTTGGTTTGAACTTCTTCTTGTGATTTGGTTACTGTACTGGGCTTGATAGATGCAGTCTCCTTATTGACAGATGTGTCTGGTAATATATCAGGTCAATGTAAACAAATCTCCTGTAATCCTCTGGTTCCTTTTTTCTTTCTTCTTCAATCTTTTCTGCAAACTCATCAACTTTCACATGTGCACTTTCTATGATTTTGTGAGTAGACAAATTCAAACATCTATATGCCTTGCTCTTGCAAGAATATCCCAAAAATATTCCTTCATCACTTTTCACATCAAATTTGCCTTTTCTAGATTCTTTTAAGATGTAACACTTACTACCAAATACTTTTAGGTAACTTACATTGGATTTATAGCCATACCATAACTCATAAGGAGTTTTGAATGTGTCTTTCTTCAACTATACTCGGTTTAAGGTATGAACTGCAGTGTTGATAGCTTCCTTCCAGTATTTCATAGCAATGTTCTTTTCAATCATTAGAGTCCTTGCACAATCCATGATAGATCTGTTCCTCCTTTCAGCTATTCCATTCTGCTCAGGAGTTCTTGGGGCTGATACCTGTCTTTTGATTCCTCTTTCAATGCAAAAATTATTGAATTCATGGGAGATGAATTCACCACTTCTGTCTGATCTCAAGTACTTCATTCTTTTCCTTGTTTCCTTTTCTACTCTTGCCAAATACCATTTGAATTTCTCAAATACTTCTGACTTTTCTCTTAGATACATAACAGTCATCATTCTAGAGTAGTCATCAACAAAGAGAATAAATATTTTTTCTCCAGTATAGCTCTCAGTTCCAATAGGTCTACACAAATCAGTATGCACAATTTCCAAAATATCTTCAGACTGATAGTTTTTACTTTTAAAACTAGTCTTTCCCATTTTACCAATCTGACAATTCTTGCATAGACCAACATTAGGTTTCTTCAAAGTAGGAATGCCTCTTACTTTCTTGAATTTGCTTATTTTCACCATGTTATCAAAATTTACATGACATAACCTTTTGTGCCATAACCAACTTTCTTCAATTTGAGCAATAAAACATGAGCATTCACCAAGATCAAGATAAAACAAGTTACCTTTGGTTTGTTTGCTTGATCCAATCAATTTTCCCTTGTCATCTAGCAATCTTTCTTTGCCATGCATGAATTCAACCTTGAATCCAATGTTGATTAGCTATGCTACACTTAGAAGATTATGCTTTAGTCCTTCAACCCAATATGCATTATCACATATAAGTTCTTTGGTTAATGAGATTCATCCTTTTCCTTTTATGCAACAAGGTTCATTGTTTCCAAACCTTACATTACCACCATCATAGTCTTCAAGGTGTTCAAACTTTGTTCTGTCACTAGTCATATGATGTGAACATCCACTGTCTATGATCCATGTATCATTTTTGCTTACATGAGAGATACGTGCCATCTTATCTTCATCATCATCAAATTCATCTTTTACAACAATGTAGACAATTTCATCTTCACTATTATTAGAATCCTTAGCCATAAAACATGTTTTCTTACCTTTATCCTTGAATGATTTGAAATTCTTCTTGCCATTGTACTTGTGACCTTTCTTCTCATCCTTGCTTTGCTTGTTTGGGCACCTAGCTATAATATGACCAATTTCTTCACATGAAAAATAGATTAAGGGAGTTTTACCTTTGCCTCTAGAATATTTCTTTGCAAGTAATGCTTCAATAACTTCAAGATCACTATTAGAACTTTCCTCTGATTCTTCTTCACTCTTTGATTGGATGTCCTTTATTTTCTTGCCCTTCTTAAGTGAAAGTTTGGCCTCAAATGCTGATTCAATATTTTTGGAAGTTGGAACATAGTTGTCATAGTTATCCAACTCAAAGGCTGTCAATCTTCCCACTAAGGCATCCAAAGTTATATTGTGATTTTCTTCACATCTTCTTTCTTGAATAGAAGATACTCTTATTGCATAGATAGGGAGTAATGTTCTGAGAACCTTACTTATAATAGTTTCATCCTCAATTGTTCCTCTAGAAGCTCTGATTGCACTAACACTTGCCTTGATCCTTTCAACATATTTTGCAATGTTTTCATCTTCTCTCATTTTCATTTGATCAAACTGTCCTCTTAGGCTTTCTGCTTTGGCTCTCTTCACATTGTCATCACCACCATAAATTTTCTTCAGCTTGTTCCACATTGCATAAGCAGTTGTGCAGTCTTTGATCTCATAAAATTCTTCATAGTTGAGAGCTGATGCAATGTCTATCATCATGGTGTTATGGTTCTTTTTCTCTGCAATGTCTTCAACAGATAATGTGCCAATAGGAGCTGTATATTCTCCATCAAGATATTTTCATCCTGAATCATGAATGGAAGCTAGATGAAGTCTCATGAGTCCTTTCCATGCTAAAAAGTTATCTCTGTTAAGCCTTGGAATTTCTCTCTTGTAAGACATCCTGATCTTTAGCTTAGGTCCTTGAAACCCTTCCCACAAGAACCAATCGCTCTGATACCAATTGTTGGAAATATAGATGGATTAAATGAGAGGGGGTGTGAATCAGTTAACCATAATAATATTACCATAGATCCCTTAGATGTCTTATTAAATCATTTACTGCTGTTACTTGGTAAACATACAGAGAAATGCTGTAAATCGGTTATTGCAGTGAGTGTTAATTATAACTGATCTTAAGCATTCATTAGTGATTAACATGCATGCGTAAAGAAAATAACATGAACACATGTGACACCAGATTTAACATGGAAACCCAATTTGGGAAAACCACCAATGTAACTAGTTACTATTTTTCACTCTTCTGAAGTGAGCCCTGTTAGGAGCCAATCCGGTTAAAGGTTACAAAACACACTGTTAGGTGTGACCTTGTTAAAGGATTTAATCACCCTATTAGGAGTGGCCTTGTAAGAGGTCTTTGAAACAATTCAATAGAACTATCACCTTGTTAGAGGATTTACAAAATGGCTTGTTAAACCAACTTGGTTAAGAGATTTAGAAATCACTGCTACAATGGTAAGAAAGTAACAATAAAATGACCTAAATAATGATGCAACATAATTGCTGATGATAGATCTTTGTTTTGCTTCACTAGATCCTTCCTGATCAAATATATCTTTGCTACTCCTCAAGGATATCTAACCATCCTTCAAAATTCACTCACACTTTCCTTCAAAATGATTTGCATGTTCACTCATCCACACACTCTTCTTCTTTCACACTTGTCCACACTTTCACACTTGTCCACACTTTCACTCTTTTCCACTTGCACACACTTTGAATTCACAACTTGACCTTCTATATATACCATTCGGATTGTCCATTCACATTGTCAAGTCAGCACTAATAATCATTACCAACATTACTAATCATTACCACATTTGGCTTGAATAAACAAACTTTATTCCTCAAATTAACAAAATTCTTTACTAGGATGACCTTGCTTAGTAAACACTAATCCAAAAATAATTACTTTGGTGACCAAGTGAACTCAATTACCACTACAAATTTTGCAACATCCTTTGGAGACTGAGAGATCTTGGTAAACATAGAAAACCACCTTGCTGATCGACTGAGCTTGGTAAACACTGAGAATCACTTAGCTGACCGAATGAGTTCGGTAATCACTAGGAACTACTTTTTTGACTCACTGAGCATGATAATTGATATGACATTTGTGTGACATCAAAGACAACACACAATTAATCCAACAATCTCCTTTAGACAATTGTATCCAACAACTTGAAAGGTGAATTGACTCAATTCAAACAACAACTTGAAAGGCTATATTCAACTAGTGAGAAGATTGATGAACACATATCTTATCCAAAACCATTCTATGATAAGACTGGTCTTGGATTCAACACTTTTAAAGCAAATGATGAAAGCAAGGAACTCAATCTAAAGATATCTGAAAGCATAGATGAGAAGAAGCCTGATGAGATCAACAAATCTGAAGATACACTTAAAGAAGAAGAATCACCAGAGCAAGAGAAATCACCCAAAGGTATGCAAAGAGAATTCAAAGGTAGATGTTTTTCTTGTAATACTATTGGTCATATGAAGAGAGATTGCACAGGTAAGCAATTTAAACCTCTTAATTGTTATTGTTACAATTGTCATGGTTTTGGACATAGAGCTATTGAATGTAGGAAACCTAAATTTATTGAGAATAATGATGGTAGTAGAATGTTTAGGAATACTAAAAATGAAAATAAGAAACCTACTAAAGAATTGAACAGAAGAAATGGAGTGATATGTTATAAATGCAACAAGGTTGGACGCATTGCTAGAAACTGCAGAACACAAATCAATCAACCTGGACCAAGATATGGAAACAATGGAATTGTTTGTTAGATATGCAACAAGATTGGACATACTGCAAGGTTTTGCAAAATGAACAATAGATTTTTTCATCCTAATCCTAATCCCATAAATCATGCAAGAAGAAATGAAGATGCAACTAACAGTCACAAAGGATGTTGTAGTAATTCAGATGAAGTGAAGTTTATCAAAAGCACAGATCAAGGAGACATATTCAACATTGAAGGTAATCAGGAAGGTGAAGTATTGAAAGGTAAGATTGAATCTTTACCTGACCTATCTCAAAGTATTTAATTTATGTAAATTGCAGTAGAATAGGAACTTAGATTAGTGTAGAAGTAGATATATGATGAACTGAGTCTTGCATAGTTAATGCAAGGTAGTTTATGATGTTCTAATGCTATGGTTAAGAGCGCAAAGAAAAATATTATGGTTAGCGAGATTGCAAGAAGTTTTAAGTTTTGCAGGTTAGCAAAAATAACTTTTTGGAAAGAAGTGGCAAAAGAATTGAATGTGATGTCAGATCTAAGTGAGATTGAAATAATAAAAGGTTATGATCGGTATTATTGTTAGAAAGTAAAGATCCCCAAGATAACTGAGAGGGGGGGGGGGGGGGTGAATCAGTTATCAGATAATTTATCCATTCAACTACTTTAAAAAATGTAATCAATGTACTGATCAAACATAGAAAGATAATCATACACAATTGCACAATAACACAAGATATGTTGACTAGGGAACCTCTTGAAAAGAGTAAACCCCAGTGGGAATGATGCCCACAAAATGATGCACTAATATGAAATTTCCTTGTTAGAGGATGGAACCTGTTAGGAGTCTTATGAAATACATTCTGTACATATAAATCCTTGTTAGGAGATTTTGAATTCCTGTTAAAAGATTCTAACCCAGTTAAGAGTTTATGGAAGACAGAAGGACCCACTGCCCAAACAGCTTCAAGGCAAGATCTCTGAACCCACTATCCAAAAGATCTTAGAATTATTCAATAGAATAATATGAAATATATTACCTCCTTCACATTGTGCCAAAATTGCACTCTCTGCTACACAAGATCACAATTCCAGATCTCTGTACTCACAAGTCTTCCTTCATCACTGAATTAGCTCTTTTCTTCTTTTCATGCATATATTCGCATCTCAATCTTCATAGTAAACATTACAACAAGGAAAAAATTCCTTCTTATATACCAAACTCAAATAATTACAAATGAGTCAGTCCTCAATTACAAAATAATAAATTCTACACGCTACACATAGAATTCACATAAAACTGTCAGCTTCCAGATACTGTAACTTTCTCCAAACATATCCTCAAAGTTTTCACTATGAACCACATCATCATTAATGAGTCTCCAACATCCCTTTAACTGCACCAAATTAGATTCCATCCCAGCTAAGAGATAGCCTCTGATTTCTAAACATTGCTTCACAGAGACACTGTCTAAACACTGCTTTCACTAAAATGCTCATAACTCTCACAAATGAATGAATTTGTTTTTGCACTATTAACCATAGGTTAATAACACACCAAAGAACATACCATCAACTGTGCAAAAGCCAATCTGCAATACAACATGTGTGCAAAACAAAACTGTACCTACTTTCCTGCTAATATCTAGAATATCACTGTGTTGACATCAATGACAATCCAAGTCATGAATGCAACAACAACTGCTATAGAATGACTGCCAAAATACTTTGCATTCATTCCTAACAATTATTTGATCATCAAAGAGATTTAAAGTGTCAAGGAGATCAAAGAGCAGTGATTGAAAGCATTTTGCAAGGATTTGGAGAAGAATTTTGTGCCGAATCTATGCAAGCCCTAAAATCATGAAATTAAGGTATTTTACTTGACAAATCTTTGAATCAGTAAAGGAATTTGAAGAAATCATGGATGTTTCCTTAATACACAATGTTAGAGATAAGAATAGACCTAAATTGAAAAGGGAACTAGTAGAACCCTTGGAAGATGACCCTAGGTTTGCATTATCATCCATACCAGATGGAGTTTTACACTTAGAAAATGTCAGAAGTTATCTTGGATGAAAAATAGAGATAGTGAGTGATAGTGATTTCACAAATGAATATAAGAAGATTTAGAATTAGGATATGACATTGAAACAAGGTTTTGAATATTTGGAACATAATAAAATTGTTAAGTATGGATTACAGTATGAATTTGATAATGAAGAATGCACTAAGATTATCTTGAGTAGAATTCATAATGGAAAGTTTTGGCTAGAAGATAGAGTGATAGATATTACATCAAATTTGATTCATGAAGTCACTAGATTATCTAAAACTAGAGCTATTCCTTTAAATGAGAAAAACATGAGGAAAAAAGTCGTTGATAACACAAACTCATCCTATAATGGTAGAGGAATTGTGATTAGTAAGATCAAACAAGATGATGTGAGATACTTATGCAAGATCCTAACTACTAAGTTTTGTGCAAATTCAAGAGAGGATGACATGGTAGCTAGAATGGTACATGCAGCCTATCTAATGTGTGTTGACAGGGCACAAGTTGATTTGTGTGAAATTCTAAGAATTCAATTGTTTGAGAACTTGGAGAAGATCAAGCAAACTAAGTGTACACAGTTTAGGTTCTCATCCCTAATCACTTATATGTTCTTTCATCTTTTGAGGAGATTTCCTTACACCATAGGAAATGACTAGAATGATGGACAAAATACAATGGAAAGGATTAACCTAGTGTATAGAAGACATGTTATTGACAGTGTAAATGAGAGTGCAGTACTTGTTATTAAGACATTTTCAGAATATTATGTCTAGTAGATCAAGGATCCCTAAGTCTCTTGTTGAAAAATATAAAGATGATATATGTTTTATGGTGGATACTGACTTTACCTATATTGAAGCAGTGGAGCCTAGAAAAGAGTTTATAGACCCTCTTGGCTATGAGATATCTGAGGTAGAGATGAAGAGTATGTTAGTAGGTTACTTAAGTGTAAGTTGGACACTCAGTGTAATAGGTTTGGAACCTTTGAGGAGAACTTCAACTCCACAAAGATCCTAATTGAAGAGAAGTAGTCTAAGAAGAGAGTTGAGAGCACTATAATGAAAATCCTAAAAGATACAGGGATGACAGAGTGTGAGTTTCTGGTAGCAAAGCAAACAACAACAAAAATTAGAGAGAGTGGACAAAAAGAAGTTTTGTTTATCCCTCCTTTATCATCAATTGCAGTACAATAGGAAGAACCACAAGTAAAAGTGAAAGTGGAAGCAACTGAGAAGGACATAGAAGAAAAGATGTCTACTAGATCCACTTCCTCCACACCTAGAAAAAGAGTAAAGGAAAGTGCTACTAGACCAGGAAAGAGACATAAAACTTTAGTGCAACCAGTTCCAAGAAAGATTGCAAAAATAAAAGATGATGTCACTACTAAGAAGAAAGCTTGGAACCAAAAGTTGAAAATTTTAATGAGCAGATCATTGAGAATGGTGACTTTGCAAGAATGAACAAATACTATGATCTTTATGATTATACAGATAGAATTAATCTGGAGAATGTAGTGGTGAAGCATATGATTTTGGCTAACAAGAAGTTTGATACAATTCAGGGATAGATACCTAATGATTTATATAACAAACTTGTAAATAGGAAGAAGAGAGCATCAGAGGAGGACACAACTATTAGAGAAAAGCTTGTGAGGAAACTTTGTGAAATAAGAGATGAAACACATTTCAATTAGATCATGAAAGCCTTAAGCAACCATCTGAGAACCAAAAGGAGAACTATTGAAATTATGGGAGGCAGGTATGAAGAAATTAATTATGAGACAGAGCAAGCTATTATCAAGGTTATGGAAGAATATGTTGGAGAATCATCAGTTGCAGCAAAGCAAGCAGGTGAGAAAGAACAAGAGGAAATTCCCTCTTCTCCAGCCATTAATATTGAAGATGAAACAATGAATGTAGAAGGTACAAAATTCACCTTGGATACTGATGAAAATGTATTCAAGAATTTGGAGAACATTGTTGACAATTCGGCCTTTGAAGAACATGAATCTATAAAAGAAGAAGAGATGACAGATACAACAACTATGGAACCACCAGTAACAGAGGAAAAAGTTCCCATTCCCACCAAAGAAGTTATCAGTCTTACTCCTGAGACTAGAAAGAAGACTCAAATTGGATCTATGATTGAGCATTTGGGAAAGGAAGTAGATGATGATGATCAGTTAGAAGTGATCACATCCTTGAATAAAATCATTGGCAAGAATAAGAAAGTGAAGAGTCTTGAAGGGTTTTTGAAGGAACTAACTGAGAAGTTACAAAGCACTGTAACTACACAAATTGCAGAAGCAGACCCTATGGAGAAAGCAAAGAAGGTAATGAGCACTTTTGACAATGAATTCACAAACTTGTCTGATATTGCAAAAGTGAAAGCACAAGCAGCCTATGAGGCTAGAATGCTTTTGAACATCAGTCAAAACATTAGGAATGATATCAACAGTCTTGATATCTGTATCAAGGATTTGAGGAAGCATTTGGAAATAGGTAAATATTTGTACATACAATGTACAAAATCAGAGACCTTGACAATAGAAGAAGATCAGAAGATAAAGTTGAAGGAAGCAAAAATTTTGAATGAAACAAACCTCCTGTCTAGCCCCAATGTGAATGTATGTGATGTTGAGAAGAAAGTTCAGAAGCTTTATGATGAAATCAAAGTTGTGCAAGATGAGAGAGACAAAAAATTGAGAAGATACACTCTTTTGAGAGAGCATGCTTCTATTAAGTTAAGCATTATTGAAGAGCAGTTGGAAGAATGTCTTTCAGCTAAGACATATTTTTAGAATTTTAACTTTGAAAACCTCCAAGCATGTGAAATAGCATCTTATGGACTGAGCACATTACTTAATGTGGTAGATTCCATTAAGAAATCATGGGAGAAGGAGATAGAAGCCATGAAGATAGATTTTGCAGATTGTGTTGCAAGCCTACCAGCTTTGCAATTATTAAACTGAGGTATACTCTTTTTGTGATACAATTTTGTAACCCTCCCTACCTTATTTTGTCATTGTTGTCAAAGGGGGAGAGATATATAGAAGAAAATTGATAGTATATGATAAGGATTGAAACTCTTAGGGGGAGTATTATATTAGAGATAATAATTTTTTGAGGAGTTATAAGGATAGTATATATTTAATACTATAGCCACAATTTTGAACAATTTTGAGATTTTGAGTTGTACACTTAGCCAATTTTCTCATATGTTGCCACCAATGACAAAGGGGGAGATTGTTGGCAATTTGGCTGAGTTGATTACATAGATGTTGTCATTATGGAAACATATGATCCACATGAAGATCACACAGGTCAAAGAGCAAGTATGACAAAGCGCATTGCAAATTTGTCTAAGTGTGAGACAATGTTTTTACCAGTGAACCTGGACACAATTTTTTTTTGTGACATTGATTGGAGTAAGTTTAGTGCTTGTGCACTTGAACATAGACTCTATGATGTCTATTGAACACCCATCTCAGAGCGTAAGTTAGTATAGCATGTACGGAAGAAGTTATGACAATTTTAGCGAAGATAGTGTCAAGCCAGCAGGATAGAATATGAAGATAGAACCAGTCATCACTCTCTAAATCCTGTAAAGGACATCATTGAAGAGCTTGAAAGGACACAATATGCAAAAATATCAATGTGAATCAGTAAGCATACAAAGAAGATTAAAGCATGCAACAAAGATTGTTTTCGTTCGTGTTGATGTTTGTTTGTGTTGTTGTAGATGCAAAATCCTTTCTAGAAAGGAGATAGATAGACTGACTTGGATATAGCTTCAAAGGACCCTGAATGGATATGACACGTCTGAAATAATGAGGACTGTAGGATATGACTTTGATTGCCCCCAAGTTTGAACATTGATAGGAGACAGACGCTTTTGCCAATTGGTGTACAAATGGACTTTATTGAATCAAGGATATATATAGACT
Organism: Chamaecyparis obtusa; assembly: GCA_027943335.1. Taxonomy (NCBI): domain Eukaryota; kingdom Viridiplantae; phylum Streptophyta; class Pinopsida; order Cupressales; family Cupressaceae; genus Chamaecyparis; species Chamaecyparis obtusa. The sequence goes on along the minus strand of BSBK01007987.1, from coordinate 786,894 downwards.
AAAGAAGACTGAAAGCTGGGAAAGACCAAGATTGCGTTGATAGATGGAGTGTTTTGAACAAGTGGCACCCATTTGCCAAGTTTTCATGATCTTGGCAAAGATTCTATTTTTTCTACCAAGGTGCCTGTTTCCAAGTTTTCACCAAGGCACTTTTTCTTTTTCTCATTTTTTTGTATTTTTCATTTTTTCATTTTTTCAATTTTTTTATATTTTTTCAAATTTTCAATTTTTTTGTGATACATCAAGGCGTCTATTGATAGGTTTTCACCAAGATCATTTTTTAGGACTTTTTCTGATTTTTATAATTTTTTTAGGACATTTTGAAAAGACTGAATGCCTTATGCATAGAATTTCTTCAGATGGAGAATGTTGATTGGTTCTTGGAGCTGTTCTCCTTCAGTCGTTGAGAGTTGATAGGCTCCAAAGCCAAAAGTAGTAGTGACAACAAAGGGACCCAGCCAGTTGGGTTCAAACTTCCCCTTACGTTCTTTATGTGATTGATTTTTAGGATTCTCTCTCAAGAGTAGATCACCAACCTAAAATTCTCTGTGTCTGACTTTCTTGTTGTAGCCTCTAGACATTCTTTTTTGATATACTCTGAGATGATCATATGCTTCTTGTCTACGCTCATCTAGTAGTTCAAGTTCTTACAACCTAGACACTCTGTAGTCATCATCAGTTACTAGACCATGCATTCTGATTCTTAGTGATAGGATTTCAACCTCAATAGGATGTACCGCTTCAGACCCATAAACTAAAGTGAATGGTGTAGCCCTAGTGGGCATTCTGATACTTGTTCTATAGGCCCAAAGAGTTGGATTAATCATGAGATGCCAATATCTTCCTATTTTATTAACTATATGGTGTAGAATTTTCAACAGATTCTTGTTGGATGCCTCTTCTTGTCCATTCCCTTGAGGATAGTAGATAGATGACCAATGTTGTGTGATCTTGAATTTTGAGCATAATGAATCTAAATCCTTATTCTTGAATTGGCCACCATTATCTATGACTACTAAATATGGGATACCATACCAACATATGATGTAGTTCAAAATAAACATAGAGATTTTCTTTCTGGTTGCTTGAGTCAAAGGGACTACTTCTACCCATTTTGTGAAATAGTCTATAGCTGTAATAATATGGGTATGTCCATTAGAAGACTGAGGATGTATGGGTCATATAAGATCAAATGCCTATTTTTGAAAAGGCCATTAAGGAGTAAAGGAGATAAGATCTCTCCCTAGTGCATGAATCAAGTTCCTATGGTCTTGACACTTTTGACAATTCTTTGCCTACTTGATAGCCTCTTTTTCCATTTCAGACCAATAGTACCTAGCCCTAATAATTTTTTGAGCTAGTGTTAAACCATTTGAATGTGATCCACATATACCATCATGGAATTCCTCTAATGCACGTTGAGACTCATCATGTGCTAAACACATAAGGATAGTACCATCTAGACTCCATTTGTATAGATCATTGCCAATGATAACACATAGAGATGCATTTCAAATAAGGTTTCATTTCTCATACCAGTTAAAGGATTTAGGAATGATTTGGTCTTGAAGGTAGGAAAATAGGTGTTTGTATCTAGTAGAATCATGACCTACAATAGTGCAAATCATTTGGGTTTCTGGGCAATCATAGGATGGGAATGATAGTGCTTCCACCAAGAACTCGTAACATAGCTCATGTTTGGGCTGTTGTAGTAGAGATGATAGCATTTCCATAGCATCAACAACCTTGTTCTCCAATGTAGGAATTTTCTCAAAGGTGATAGATATGAAATATTTCTTTAGATCATCTACCATGTGTTTGTATGGAACTAACTTTTCATCCTTCATTTGGTATACATCATTGACTTGATGGATGACTAGCTATGAGTCTCCATGAACATGTAACTCTATCACTCACCACTCAATTGCTATTTTCATGCCATTAAGAAGGGCTTCATATTTAGCAATATTGTTTGTGCAAGGAAACTTTATTCTGAATGCTTTAGGTATTGAGTAACCTTGTGATGTTAGGAATAGTATACCTGCTCCAGATCCATTCTATGTATAGGAGCCATCAAAGAATAAATCCCATGTTCTAGAAGAGAGATTCATGATAGAGGAATCTGGGAATTCCATTTGCATTGGTGTATCATCAAACAATGGTGCGTCAGCCAATTGATCAGCAATGACTTGGCCCTTGATAGCTTTTATTTCAACATATTCAATGTCAAATTCACTTAATAACATCACCCATTTAGCTAATCTACCTGTGAGGGCAACTTTACTCAATAAGTATTTCAATGGATCTATCTTAGCTACCAATTGTGTGGTATGAGCCAACATGTAATGTCTCAGTTTCTGTGATGCAAAGATCACAGCTAGACAAGCTTTCTCAATCATTGAATAGTTCTTCTTGTATGCTACCAATGTTCTATTGATGTAGTATATAGCTCTCTTTTTCATGTTGTCATCATGTTGTTGTAGCAATGCCCCTAGTGATGTATATGTAGTAGAGACATACATAATCAATGGCTTTCCTTGAATAGGAGGCATCAAGATAGGAGGATTTGATAGATATCACTTGATGTGGTTGAAATTATTCTCACACTCTTCATTCCATGCAAAAGTAACACCTTTATGAAGTGTCTTTGTGAAAGGTTGTGATATGTCTACTAAATGAGATATGAAACACCTGATTGATTGTACTCTCCCTTGCAGAGTTCTCATTTGACTGATATTTTTGGGAGGTTTCATCTACATTATAGCCTTGACTTTACCTAGATTGACTTCAATACCTTTCTTTGATACAATATAGCCCAAGAGCTTTCCAGAAGTGACACCAACAACACACTTTTTAGGGTTCAGTCTGAGACTAAACTTCTCCATTCTATCCAGTATTTTGCTCAAGTCACTCAAATGTTTAGATCTTATCATAGACTTAGCTAGGGTGTCATCAACATAGTCTTCCATAGTGCGATGCATCATGTCATGAAAGATAGATGTCATATCTCTCTGATATGTAGCACCTACATTTTTGAGACCAAATGGCATGAAATTACAATATAACGTACCCCATGCACATGTGAAAGTAGTTTTCTCTTGATCTTTTGGAGCAATTTTGATTTGGTTATATCTAGAGAAACTATCCATTAAAGAATACATTTCAAAACCCGCAGTCATGTCCACTATCATATCGATGTTTGGAAGTGGAAAATCATCCTTAGAGCATGCTTTGTTCACATCTCTGAAATCTGTGCACACTCTAATAGATTTATTTGGTTTGGAAACAAGCACAATGTTTGATATCCATTCAGCATAGTTGATAACTCAGATGAATCCACATTCTAGTAATTTTTCAAGTTTAGCTTTGATAAGAAGTGCTACATGTGGATGCATCTTGCACAATTTTTGTTTGACAACTTTCACTCCTAGAGCTATAGAGAGATGGTGCATTATAAGATCAGGATCCAATCTTGGAATATCTGAATACTTCCATGCAAAGTTGATTTTCTTTTCTGTTAGGAAGATGGTGAATGCTTTCTTCTCTTCATCTGATAGAGATTGTGCTACATGAATCAGTTGTGGTTCCTCTGGTGTAACCAAGTTGATAGATTGAGTGGGCTCAATCAGTACTGGAGATTTGTCCTATAAATGACTTGGAAGGACATCAAATATCTCAACCTTAGGCACCTCAGAGAAGTTTTCACTTTTGGATATGTCTTTTATTTTTACTATTTTAGGTTCTCATACTACCACAAAGTGGTTTTCACCCTCAAAACTCTTTTTCTTTTTACTCTTATTATTTTGACTGAGATATTTGATATCTAACTCTGTCATGATAACACTCAGTTCAAAAATGGAATTCATCATAGGTTCAATGACATTGAGATAGCACACAAGGGCATAGTCCAATTTGAAGGTATAGATGTCTTGGTTTGGATTTTCAGACATTTGGTTGATTAGCTCTAGATGTTGGATAGTAAGCTTTGGAAGAGATTGGCTAATCATATTAATGCAGATGGTATTGGCATCATTGGAAATGATCTGACTCACAAAATAAAAGGTGATACTACTACTCAAGATGGTAAGTTCATTAAGAGTTTCAACATCATTATTGGATTCTGCTTCACAAGTAGGTGGATCAGACTTGTTAAGTTCACTACTTTTCTCTAGAATTACATTAGGTGTAGGTGCATATTGGTGAATGAAATCTACATGTTTGTCTATGATGAGTTCATCTTCTTCTGGAATGACTCCCCATTCATAATCATTGGATTCAGCTTCTAATTCTGGACCTCTAGGAAATCTAAGAACATGTGTGAAATCTGGACGGATTCCCCAAGTTGGGTTTCCTTCATATTCTGATTTGAATTCATGCTCATAAGAGTCTGTCTCAAAATCACTAGTGTGTTCCTCTTGGTTAGATTCAAGATTAGCCGGTTCTTGTGTGGTGACTGTCATTTGTGCAGTAGTAGGTTCTTGTGTTTCTACTACATTGATCCTTTTTATTGGCTCATCTTCATCTCTGAGCATGTCTAGGATGTCTTTAGAAACATGTTCATATGGAAAAACATCTACAGTATCATAATCATCACTATCACCCTATTTGTTTTCCTCTACTTCATTGTTGTGCTCTTTTGGCTCTATCTGTTCTATTACATGAGAAGAGTTACCCTTGAGATAGAAGGGTTTCTTTCTATAGCCTAGGCCTGTGGTATCTTTGTTAGGTCAACCCAAATGTGCAATGGGTTTTGTGAGACCCTTTCCTTTCACTCCTAGGGGTCCTTTGCTAGGATATCCCATTTTAGCTATTAGTTTATCCCCTGGCCCATATGACTTGGAAGGAATTTTTGGTGTTTTAGAGTCACATGCTTTAACAATTTGGGATTGAGACTCATCTTTGTGTAGACATGTGAGTATAGCTTCATCCTCTTCAAATTATTTTTTGAACACTTTTTTTGCAACAAAATTCCCTTTATAGGTAGTAAGAGGTTCCTTAGATTCTTGTTTTGGATTTTTTAAAGACTATCCATAAGATTTAGGCGAGATGGGGAGAGATGTTAGAGATAGGAATAGTTCCATAGTATATTCTCCCATGCCTTTGTCTTTTATTTTGACTTCCTTTGCAATTTATTCTATCTTGGATGTAGATTCCATGTCTATTTTCTTAGTGGAAGATTCTCTGTTATTCGGAACAAGTTTGTCAACACTCTCTTTCAATGCATTGCAAGTTGTAGATATGTCAGCTGGAATGGTCACCTCTACTCCTTCATAAGGAAATTTCAAATACTGATAGTATGTGGAAGGAATAGCTCACATTTCATGTATCCAGGGTCTCCCTAGGTAATGTTGTAAGCCAAAGGTAGATCAAGAACTTGACATGTGATGTCTCTGGTAACTGGCCCTATTTTGATAGGTAAGAAAATTGTTCCTTTGGAAGATCTTTCTTGCTCATCATATGCTTTTGTTAGAATAACTAAGGGGGGGGGGGGTGAATCAGTTATCTAGTGTCCCAAAAAAAAATGTATAATCCAAAACAAATTCTTCAACTTTTTCTACTCGGTAAACATAAAATACTTTCACTATCTGTGTTTTTACCGATTGTCAGTCTAAAACTTATAGTAGTTATCGATCAAATATAACATGTAATATGCAAAGTATGATAATAAGGAAATATCAAAATCAACACATAACACAAGATATTTAACGTGGAAACCCTCTGAAGGGAAAGACCACCTGGGACTGACAACCCAAAATATTCACTCTTCTAAAGTGAGGTCAGTGAAGACCCAACCTTGTTAAAGGTTTACAAACACACTTTTAGGTGTGACCTTGTTGGAGGATTTTAGACCAGAAGTTATCGTCCAACCGACAGTCACCTTGGGGTTGACATGATAATAATGTTCACTCTATGAATGAAACATCAAAAGACTTTCTTAGTCCACTTGGTTAAGAGATTTGACTATGTACAATGGTTAAATATGTAATAGTAGATGATCTACCTTGAAATAACCTCAATTGTAGTTTATAGATCAATGTTCAGCTCATTTGAATATTTCTGATCAATATATCACTTCAGATTCAATCTTATATCAACTTCCTGTCCATCGAAAATTACTCTTTGTAGCTCGGTAATTGTTCTGCAGCTCAGTTCTTATTAACCACTATGATCAGAATGCATGAAAACTCCTTCATGTGATAATTCTACATTATCTTCTTCTTTCGGCATCTTTCAACAATGAAACCAATGTCTCTTATATAGATGAGTAAATCATTTTCTTTTCCTCCATCAGATTTTGGCGATTAATCTTATTCATTGATTTTGCCACTCTAACCTTCTTCAGCTGATATGTTAGTAACACATTTCAATCTGCTCCATTAGATCCTTCTTGAATTATGTTAGCCATCGATCTTCATAACAAACCTTATCTGTTACCTTGATTTCATACACTTTACATGTAATACCTCTCCTACAGTGATACTATGATTTGACTCCTTTCTATTATGGTTAGAACTATACACTCATGTTTATGTTTCATGGAGGATTATATGTTCATCAGATGATATTTATATGCTCAGTTATAGTTACATTGATTATATGTTTATGAGATCCTAGAAGAATGTATTAGTTTTACATGTTTTATTTAATGATTTGAATACTAACCCTTATCATAATTGTTTTATGGATACATATGTCTGATGTGTTTTCATGACTCAGGATGAAGTCGTAGTTACTCACTCAGTGAGGTCCACACGATGTATCGATCCTAGTCATCTGCTTGCATATATCTGATTTGTATATCTATATGTATATGTATCTCTTCTTGGTGATGCAGGATTTGCAAGTGCCGGGTATCGTCTCCACCTGGCTCCACAGGTCTGAGCGATCCCTTAAAAATCCTCGATCGTTGTTGTTGTCATGGAGATATCACCAAGCTTCACAAAAGAAAACCTTTATCCTTGATCATCCACCTTAGGTGGGAAGTGCCGGATCAGTTCCTGGTAGGGAGGTATTAGGTGGTTTATCAGTTATTAGGGTTTGGATCTTGTTCTTGCTGTTAGGGTATGCTCAACCTTGTCAGTAGGTTGTCTATGTGAATCCTTGTTGGTCGATTTCTGTTTCAGTGACTTATCCCTATTAGATTATCATGTTAGTAATTAGGGTCAAGCTGTTATTTGTACCTTGCATCTTCTGGTTATATAGTTATAATGATAGTGATGCAAATAATAAGTTAATTGTACTATATGTGTCATAAACATATGGGTGCACACATATGCTTATGAACACATATACGTATATATACTTATAAGTATAAATAAATATATAATTTATATTAACAGGATTAACAAAATAGCACTAGCTTTATAATTGTTGATAAAAAATATATATATATATAATTAAGAAATAAATAAAATAAAATAAAATAATAAAATTGCCTTTGGTAACAAAACTAGCTAGCTAGGAGGGAGTTGAACTCAAGACCTCCTAGAAGTGGGGCTAGTTAGTTACCAATTGGGCTATGTGAATTCCTTGTGAGGAATTTAACTTAATTCATTATTAAAGTTTGATTTTGACAATATTTTAATTAAAAATTAATAAAACTTTATTAAGGTGTACAGGAATGCAGTTGGAGAAGTTGGACAAGTTTCTCCCGTAGAGAAACTCCTCCAACTACCATGTTGGATATAAAATTTAATTACACGGCTATAGAAAAGGAGGAGAGAATAGCAGAAGAATTTTGGAGAGCAGAAGGCCGGAATTTGGGAGCAGGGGACTGGAAGAGGTTTAGGGATTTCTTCAACTAGATCGTCAGAATCCAGGTTGGATCCTGCACCCAAAAAAAATTTAGATGTGTTAGATTTGTAGTGGAAATTAATATTTTGTTTTTTTGCGGCAAAATTTTATAGGCACTTTAGTAGTATTAATGTTTGTAAAATTTATATTTATGTAGTGAAGAAATTAATAGTTCTTTTATTGCAAATAAATACTTGCCGTATTTATTTATATACATATATATATATTATATATATATATATATATAAATAAATATTTATGTTTTACAAAATATATATATGAAGTTATAACTTTATAAAAATTAAATCATAAGTTCAATATATTATTTTTTTAAACATTCGATTTTAAAAGAAAAAGAAATATTTTATAAACATTTCGATGTTTTGGTTAATAGGTGAATATATATATTACCTTTGATTTTTAAATGTTTCTTTTAAGAAAATAAAAAATTTAAAGAAGAGTTTTTATTTCATTTCATATTATTCAATAAAAACTAAAATATTCATTTCTGTATGTTTGAGAATTAAACAGCATTAAATAAATATTTATGTTTTACAAAATATATATATGAAGTTATAACTTTATAAAAATTAAATCATAAGTTCAATATATTATTTTTTTAAACATTCGATTTTAAAAGAAAAAGAAATATTTTATAAACATTTCGATGTTTTGGTTAATAGGTGAATATATATATTACCTTTGATTTTTAAATGTTTCTTTTAAGAAAATAAAAATTTAAAGAAGAGTTTTTATTTCATTTCATATTATTCAATAAAAACTAAAATATTCATTTCTGTATGTTTGAGAATTAAACAACATTAAATAAATATTTATGTTTTACAAAATATATATATGAAGTTATAACTTTATAAAAATTAAATCATAAGTTCAATATATTATTTTTTTAAACATTCGATTTTAAAAGAAAAAGAAATATTTTATAAACATTTCGATGTTTTGGTTAATAGGTGAATATATATATTACCTTTGATTTTTAAATGTTTCTTTTAAGAAAATAAAAATTTAAAGAAGAGTTTTTATTTCATTTCATATTATTCAATAAAAACTAAAATATTCATTTCTGTATGTTTGAGAATTAAACAACATTAAATAATATTATATATATATATATATATATATATATATATATATATATATATATATATATATATATATATATATATATATATATATAGTATAAGCTAAGTTAAAATAAAATAAAAATAAAATTAAAAGAAAACATATGTTAAAACCAAAAAAAACTGAAAAAAATATAACAAAATAAAATTAAAACAAAAAAATACATATCCGAACAAATGTTTTATTTTGTATATGATTGTGTGCAGCAGCAGGCCTGCTGCCGCCGGTACCCCGGGGGTACCGCACGGAGCGGGCCCCCTTCCCCTTTTTGCTTGTGCGTTTAAAACAAAACAAAATTTTTGTTTGGATTTATTTCGGGTTAGCATTACATTTTATTATATATATAATATATGGTTAATATATTATATATATAATATAATATATGTGTTTTTTTTTTTTAATATTATGGTGTAATATATTATATATATATATAATATGTATAATATTATATATATAATATAATTTAAGTTTTTATTTAAATTAAATTGGTATTATATTATACATATAATATACATTATATGTATAATATGAATTATATTTTGAAAACATGGTTTGTTTTTTTTATATAAGCTTAATATATTATATATATATATATATATATATATATATATACATATATATATATATATACATATATATATATATATATATACATATATATATATATATATACATATATATATATATATACATATATATATATATATACATATATATATATATATACATATATATATATATACATATACATATATATATATACATATATATATATATATATATACATATATATATATATATACATATATATATATATATATACATATATATATATATATATACATATATATATATATATATACATATATATATATATATATATATACATATAATATGATATTATATATATATAATATAATATATGGAGATATTCATTTTAAGACAACTAAGAGGAATATTAATTTAATGAGTAAAAATTATATTAATATTTGATTTATATATTGACAATATGGTGTTATATATATCTAATATATTATATGTATATATTATATATATACAATATATTAGATATAATATAATCCATTACATGGGGCAAACTTAGGAACTAGGAGGCATATTATTTCAATGGTTTAATAAATTTTAATTAAATTTGCAAATATATATATTTGAGTATTTAGTTCCATACTTAGATAAATGTTAGGATGGAGACTAGAAAACTGAAAACAAAGCCCTTGCTTCCTAACTTAGCAACAATTAAACCTGCCAAACTTTAGAACCTCCTAAGCATCCTAGGGTAGATCTGTTATAGTAGAAATGTTGAACATGTTAGTGGGTTGCTAGGAAATCCTGATGGGATTAGGTTAGGGTTAGGAAACCTAGGAACCCTAAGTGAGTGGCTCTCAGTGTGGGGCCGGGGCCCTAAAGTGGCTAGACCAGGATAACCGACTGATGAGTTAATTAACCAAGTGATAACCTAATAAAATTTAAGGGATGGGTTTAAAATATTAAAAAGATTAAATTGTGCCTCACCCATGCCATTAGCGCTAGGATAGGCTATGGATGGGAGTGGGAGAAGGTACCTATGCGTAGGTACGATCGAATGGCGCTTGTCTGTACGAAAGGCATTCGATTCCGCATGTGCCTACTTGGGGGCCGGGGCCCAGTGTGGCTAGTACCAGGACAACCCAAGGGGTGAGGGCTATGCGATGACACTCACTTAGGTTGTTTCTTAGGATTTCCTACCCAAACCTTAGAATCCCTTGTGAAATGACTTTACTTGTGCGAAATGTTACTCAACCCTTTTGTAAGACCTAGTAAGTTCCTTCTTTGTGGGCTTGGTGTTTATCTCCTAGCACAGGGGGTGAAACTTTATCAGTTTCACATGGTTGGGTGGAAAATCTTTCTATCGAGGTATCTTGTGTAGATGTAAACAACTGAAGATTCATATTTGTCTGTGCACCTGTTGAAGAATGAAGACTTGTACTTATTCATGTTGTTGTAAACTTATGTATTCTCCTATGAGGAGTTTGAAATGTAATGTTAATTTCAAATGATGTAATGGGTAGACGTAGGAAAAGGGTTATATGGGATGTTCATTTAATGTATGTTGAAAAGATGTAATGTTGTTATATATCAAGTTATGTAAAATGTTGATGAATCATTTGTTGTACTATTGTAATATGTTAATTAGATGAAATGGAATTACAGTAATTGATTCTTAAAAGTTTTAGATGTAAAATTGAAAATGAATATGTTTAAGCATTTCCCAAATAGGATCTTTAAATGAAATATGTATGGGTAATAAATGTTTGTATTAGTTTATCAGTTTTCTATAAATTATACATTTACATTTAAGGGAACCTTGGAAAGAAGTTAGAATATGTTTTGTTTATTTGCAAACTTTAAAAGTTCAAAATTTTTTGTAAAACTCTACTTAGGTTTTCTTTTACAAAGTAAACCTTTGTGCATTTCCCTGGTTCCCTTGCAGGGCATGACATTACAGCTCATCACTTTATCAGCTAAACTGATCATTTAATTCCTTTCTATTTTTTTTGGTTAACAAAGAAATGCATCGGTGAACACAAGCTCGGTTAACACTACGCTTGGTATACACTACACTCCATCGGTGTATACTAGAATGCTTCATTTACCAACAAAACTACTTTGTGTCTTTCAACTCTATTCTTCATCATAGATGAATGCAACACAATAAAGTCAATATCATCAAGTCATAGACTCATCAACAAGTTACTCAGTGTATTCCTTATCCTCATTTTATATATACATCTTCCTCATGTAGATATTTCTGTTCTTCATCTCTTTCACCTTTCTTCAGATGTGTCAATATAGTAACTTACAAGATAATACCGATTTAATCATCTTGCATATCTAATCAACAACTCCTCAGTAATCTTCAATCATAGATTCTTCATTCAGTGTTCTAAATCAATTGTAGTTCATCAATCTCTCCCTTTGGCATTGATGTCAACTCAAGTAATATGAAGTGTACCATACACATACCAAACATGTATTCTACAACTCTGTGATCAAATGCTATGTTGTGTAAGCTCTCCCTAGCTTAATATGTTTAATCACTATGTTACTAAACAACATTAAAAAATATAGCTTTGTCATTCTCTCCCTCAGATAGTTCTCATCAGTGCATATCTCTCCCTTTCCTTTTCATTCCTTTTCATATTATATACCTCTCCCTTTGACAACAATGCCAAAGAAACAAATAAATAATCAGCTCTGTAGTAGCCAAGTAACTCTCTATTGTCCAATACCTTCTTTGTATCTCTGTATACTAATATCCCAATCTATTTTAGTTCTTCAAACTTAATCACAACCTTGAACATTATCCAGAGTGTGAACTATGATGCATCAACATGTGTGATCTTCTGATAAGTGTAAGCTGATGCAACATCTAGATCACATTAGTGACTAATAGATAGGGGATGGACCCCAAGTCTAGTCCTGAAGTATTCAAATGTGTCCTTCGGTAGAGGCTTTGTAAAGATATCTGCAAGCTGTTCTTTAGATGTAACAAATTATAACTTCACTTGCTTCTCTTACACTTTTTCTCTTAAGTAATGATACTTAATTGATATATGATCTGTCTTAGAGTGCATCACTAGATTCTTTGAAATATTAATAGCACTTGTGTTGTCACAGTATATAATCACCAGGTCAATGATTACCTCATTCATTCCTTCTAACACGTGCTTGATATATGCAATGTTTGAGAAATTAGTAGCAACAATAACATACTCAGCTTCAACTATAGACTGAGAAATACAAGCCTACTTTTTACTTGTCTAGGTTACAAGTCTTTCACCAAAGAAGAATGCTCCTCTGGTGGTGCTTTTTCTGTCATCCACATTTCCAACCCAATCAACATTGGTATAGACCATCAATTCAAATTTACCTCCCTTAGGATACCATAAACCATAATCCTCTATCTTTTTTAGGTATCTTAAGATCCTTTTAGTAGCAATCATGTGTGATTCTCTAGGATTAGAAAAAAATCTAGCAACAATTCCCATAGCATGTGCTATATTTTGTCTACTATGAACTACATACATTAGCTTACCAATCATGGATCAATAAAGTGTCTAGTTTACCTCTGTAGTTTCATCTTCCTTTGTTAGTTTACATCTAGTAGCCATCGGTGTTCCCATAGGTTTAGCATCTTCCATGCCAAATATCTTCAAGACTTCCTTTATGTACTTGGACTGTGTAATGAATATCCCATCACTTTGCTGAATCACTTGTAATCCAAAAAATAATTTAATCTCTCCAAACATAGACATTTCAAACTCATTCCTCATGTCATCAGCAAAATATTTACATACATGATCCAGCAAAATATTTACATACATGATCTTGACCTCCAAAAATAATATCATCAACAAAAATTTCAGCAATAAGAATAGTGTCATCAGTATCACCTTTCATGTACAAATTGTTGTTTTCACTAGTTCTTACAAATCCAATACTTAATAGGTAAGTATGCAGCCTTTCATACCATGCTCTTGGTGCTTGCTTCAAACCATATAAACCTTTGTGTAATCTACATACCATGTTTCTATTTTCTGGATCAACGAATCCTTCAGGTTGTTCTATGTAGACCTCTTCTTCAAGTACACCATTTAGAAATGCTGACTTCACATCCATTTGATAAACCTTAAATTTCTTGTGTGTAGCATATGCAAGTAGCATTCTAACTCCTTCCAATCTAGCAATAGGTGCAAATGTCTCACCACAGTCAATGCCTTGTTCTTGTGCATATCCGTTGCATACCAATCTCACTTTATTTCTTGTCACTTCACCATTTTCATTCAATTTGTTCTTGAATATCCATTTAGTATTAATAACATTTTTATCTTTAGGTCAGGGTACTAAGGACCAAGTTTTTTTCTTCTCTATTTGTTCTATTTCCTCTTTCATTGCATTAACCCATTCTTCATTCTCTAATGCAACTTTCACATTCTTTAGTTCAAATTAACAAACTAGACATGTACCTTATCTTGTTTTGCTTCTTGTCTATCTCCAATAATTTGTGTCTCACGATGATGTCTTCTAACAAAAATAGCCAGTACTTGGTTTCTCCTTTCTTGTTCATCCTATTTAGATTCATGTGCTTGCTTGGTAGCTCCATCTTGTTCGTCGGTTTCCCTTTCCTATTCCTTAGGGTTATTTTCTTGTTGACTGGTTATCATAGGTTGCAACTTCGATAGATAATCAAGAAGCTCAATGTAAGTGAATCTACCATAGTCTTCTAGTTCTTTTCTTTCCTCTGTGTTCTTGGTATCAAACTCATCAACACAGACATTAGTACTTTCAATCATCTTATTTGTAACTGTTGCCCAAAAAATTCTCTGTCATTCATTTTCGGCCACAGTCCTATTTTCCAAAGAAATGCTCAAGTGTTGAAACCCTCTGTGTTTTTTGCCTTTTAGTGTCGAGAGTCTAGTGTGTTTTCTACTCATATGTCAAAAACCTAGTGTGTTTTCGACCTCCTCTCCGTAGGCTCAGGATGTTTCTACCTTTTGGTCTGAAAGCTCGGTGTGTTTTTGACCCCCCCACTCTGAAAGCTTTGTGTGTTTTCAGCCTTTGCTCGAAAACCCTCTATGTTTTCAACCCCCTCTATGTTTTTGACCCTAAGCACACAAATCCGATAGGTGGGTCCCAGTTCCTCAAGGCCGTTCCAGTGCAATAAAGATTTGATGGCTGTCGCATGATCGCATGAGATCTTTCGATCCCATGAGATCATACGAAAATTGTTGATGCGGCACCGCAGGCTCATCAAAGTAGTCAGCAAACTCCGAGGTGGTGGTAAGTAGCTAGCATCATACGATTGGTCGCATGATTGCATGGGTCTTCCAAGCCCATGCGACCATGTGACAAACTGTCAGCGGTTAGCGTGCTTTCGAGCGGTGTTGCTGTGGGTCTGGCTGATGTGGTTAGCTCCTGTTGGGCTGCGTGGCAGGATTTGACAAGTATGATGTCTTGCGGGTCTCGAGCGGTGCTTATGTGGTGGCAGGGAAAGTTTTCAAAAGGTTTTTCGCATGATCGCATGAAGACTTTTGGGCTCATGTGATCATGTGACCAATGTGATTTTAAAGCAGTGTGGGCCCGACAAGTTCGCAAGTGCACGGTTAATAGATTTCTCATAGTTGCTAGATGAACCTGGGGTTAAGGAAAAGTTCACGTGACTTGGTGACTAAAGGAGAATTGAACTCAAGGTAAGCCAAGGTTAAGTTTGCAGGTGGTCTTGCGGGCCCGAGGTGTCTTGCGTGGTAGAGGCAAGTTTTCAGTGAAGCTTGTCACATGATCGCATGAGGATTTTTTAGCTCATGCAATCATGCGACCAGTGTTATTTCAAGGTGGTGGAAGTTTGCAAAGATGACAATGGTGATCTGGGTGGCTGTCGCATGTTGTTTTCTATTCCTGAGATATAGTGTTGTGTTCTTGCATTGAAAAAAGGCATTAAAGAGCTGGCGCCATCTATATTTTAAATTCAAATTCTTGCAAGGATCAGATTTTTAGCATTTATGGCTTAGTTGGCTTGCAGGGAGGTAGATAGATTGAGGCTTTTGTCTACGAGTAGGATTAGGCATGGACACACAAAGGCATTTATGATCAGTTGAGATATTTTCATGAATATTTATGATCAGAAGTGACTAGTTTAGGGTTTTGATTATTCTATTATAGATTTATGTAACCCTAAGGAGATATTTTGATTCCTGCCTGCATGCAAGGGATGTATATAATTCTTTTTTGGAGCTTATAGTGCTCAAAATTCACATTTTGTAAAAAGAGAAAGTCTTTCCTTGGAGAACTATCTGTAGCATTTTTTCTCTTTGGTTTTTCACATCTTGTAAGTTCTCATTGATAATACAGATATTGAAAAGTGTTTTGTGATATTTCTCCTGTCCTTATGCTTTCTTGTGTGGATTATCTCTTATTGGATTAAAGTTTATGAATGCTTTCAGTGATACTTAGTTTTCCTGATCCCCTTTACTTTCAGCTTATTTGTGCACTACTGTGTTTGATCTAATCTGAGTGAGGTTGTAGGTATTCTTTAGCCCCTGTCATTCTATCTCATTCCTGTGTCCTTTTGCTGAAGAGAATGTCTGCTTGTAGGTCATAATTTGTGTCTAATTTTTTGGCCCTCTTATGAAACACTCATGCAAGCTTATTCAGTAAGCTGTGATCTCCCAGACCTAAGCCTCTCATTGATTTCATCCCTCTATACTAAGATCCAAACCCTAGTTTTGGTGCATCACCTAGTAGGATAGATTTGCTTTCAGTTATTTCCCTTTTCATGCATTCCTTCTATCCCTTTCCCCTCAAAGTTTACTTTCCTGTTAAGAGAAAATTTGGGTGACTATCCAAGAGGAACCAGCCTAGAATTTGGTGGTCTCATCTCGGTTAGCAAAGGTCCCACAACCTTGAGATGATTCCCATGTTATACTAGATTATCAAGACTACAAGAGCTTGAGATCAGAGGTGCAAATTCAGTGTATAACAATAACCTTATTCAGACATTTGTATGCTTTACTCTTAGTAGAATATCCTAAGAATATTCCTTCATCACCTTTAGAATCAAATTTTCCATTTTTCTCATCTTTCAGAATAAAACATTTGCTTCCAAAATCCTGAAATAACTTATAGTAGGTTTGTGTCCAAACCATAGCTCATAAGGTGTCCGGTTGGTATCCTTCTTTAGTTGTACTTAGTTAAGCACATATACAGCTGTACTGATAGCTTCTCTCCAATATGTCTGAGAAACATTCTCTTCTATCATCAGTATTCTAGCACAATCAATGATTGACCTATTCCTTCTTTCAACAATCCCATTCTGCTGAGGTGTTCTCGGTGCGAAGACTTGTCTCTTAATACCATGCTCATTACAGAAATTAGTAAATTTATCAGAGATAAATTCACCTCCTCTATTAGATCTTAAGCATTTAATTTCTTTACCAGTCTCTTTTTCTACCTTTTCCTTATACCACTTAAACATCTTGAATGCTTCAAATTTTTTTTTTAAGAACATAATTGTCGTCAGTCTAGTGTAGTCATCAACAAAAAGAATAAAGTATCTATCACCACAATAACTTTGAGTTCTCATAGGACCACATAGGTTAGTATGAACCAACTCAAGTATCTTCTTTGTTGAGTAGTCTTTGCTCTTAAAACTAGACTTAGTCATCTTACCTTTTTGACATTCATGACACATTGCATGATCTGGTTTTGATAAGTTAGGCAACCCTCTAACTCTTTTCCTCTTACTAATCTTGATCATGTTATCAAAGTTCACATGACATAACCTTTTATGCCAAAATGATGCATCTTCATCCTTCATTAATAAATAAGAAGACTGATCAATATCAAGATAAAATAGATTACCTTTGGATTGTGTACTGGTTCTAATGAGTCTTCCTCCATCATCATAGATTTTAACCTTTCTTCTCTCAAAAGAAAGTTGGTGGCCTAAGTTATTCAGTTGTGCCACACTTAAAAAATTATAATTCAGTCCATCTAGCCAGTATGTATTTTCATATTTTATTCTATCATTAATCATTAGTGAACCTTTACCTCTTACCATACAGGGTGCATCATTTCCCATCCTAATAGATCCTCCATCATATTTATCAAGTAGATCAAATTTCTCTATATCACCAATTATATGATGTGTACATCCACTATTTATGATCCATGTATCATTTCTACTTACTTTAGAGATCAGTGCTATTTCTTCATGTTTCTCTTCTTCCTTTGAATCATCTTTCATAGCAACAAATACTACTTCTACATCATCATTAGTGTTAGATTCAGATTCAAATTCTTCAGCTATGTAACATACCTTTTTCCCTTTGTCATAGCTATCTCAGTTATCTTTTTTGTTGTATTGGTAGCCTCTGTTGACTCTTCTCCCATAGCTTCCTTTGGATCGGTCTTTGGATCTATCATCATCTTTCTTATTCGAACATCTAGCAGCGATGTAGCAAAATTATTTATAATTAAAGCATGCAAAAGGTAGCTTACCTCTATACCTCCCTTTACCCTTTGGTAATCTTCTGGCCATAAGAGCTTCAAGCTCATTAAGCTCATCATCGGTACCACTATTACTATCATTATTCTTACTATTCCTGCTACTAGACTTACCAATCTTTAAAGAAGACATGAAAGTGGATTCAACAAAAGGTACAACACTATTATCAAAGTTATTAAATTCAAAGGTTGTAAGCTTACCGATCAGTGTGTCAAGAGTAAGGTTTGATGTAGCCCTTGTTTCATGAATTGCAGAGATCCTGATTGCATAAACTGGCAGCAAAGTTTTGAGAATCTTGCTTATCACTGTTTCATCCTCAATAACTCCATCAGATGCTCTAATAGCATGTACTACCTCTTTTAGTCTATTTGTGTATTGCACAATGTTCTCACCTTCTTTCATCTTCATATCATCAAATCGACCTCTTAGGCTTTCTGCTTTGGCTCTCTTAACATTCGCATCTCCATTGTATATTTGAGTCAGTTTATCCCACATGGCTTTGGCAGTTGTACATCCCTTAATGTCTTCAAATTTAGCATTGGTACAGGCAGAAACAAGTTCCATCATAGTAACATTGTGTTCATGCATGTCATTCAGTTGATCAAGTGTCAAGGGACCAGTGGTCGGTTGTATATAGCCATTCTCCATCAGTTCTAGTGCAGAATTCCCAATTCTAGATATGTGCAACTTCATCTGGCTTTGCCATACTGTGAAGTTCTCTTTTTTTAGTCTTGGCACTTCCCTTTTATACATCTTGAGACCTTTGTGCTAAAGTCCTTAAAACTCTATTCTAAGCAACCACCGCTTTGATACCAATTGTTAGAATAACTGAGAGGGGGGGTGAATTAGTTATCCAGTGTCCCAAAAAAAAATGTATAATCCAAAACAAATTCTTCAACTTCTGCTACTTAGTAAACATAAAATACTTTCACTATCTATTTTTTACCGATAGTCAGTCTAAAACTTACAGTAGTTACTGATCAAATCTAACATGTAATATGCAAAATATGATAACAAGAAAAGATCACAATCAACACATAACACAAGAGATTTAACGTGGAAATCCTATGAAGGGAAAAACCACCTGGGATCGACAACCCAAAATATTCACTCTTCTGAAGTGAGGTCAGTGAAGACCCAACCCTGTTAAAGGTTTACAAACACACTGTTAGGTGTGACCTTGTTAGAGGATTTTAGACCAAAAGTTATCGTCCAACCATCAGTCACTCTGGGGTTGACAGGATAACAATGTTAACTCTATGAATGAAACATCAAAAGACTTTCTTAGTCCACTCGGTTAAGAGATTTGACTATGTACAATGGTTAAATATGTAATAGTAGATGATCTGCCTTGAAACAACTTCAATTGTAGTTTATAGATCAATGTTTAGCTCATTCAATTATTTCTGCTCAATATATCACTTCAGATTCAATCTTATATCAACTTACTGTCCATTGGCAATTACTCTCTATAGCTCAGTAATTGTTTTGTAGATCGGTTCTTATTAACCAGTATGATCAGAATGCATGAAAAATCCTTCATGTGATAATTCTACAGTATCTTCTTCTTCTGACGTCTTTCAATAATGAAACCAATGTCTCTTATATAGATGAGTAAATCATTTTCTTTTCCTCCATCAAATTTTGCTGCTTAATCTTATTCATTGATTTTTCCACTCTAACCTTCTTCGGCTGATGTGTTAGTAACACTTTCAATCTGCTCCATTAGATCATTCTTGAATTATGTTAGCTATCAATCTTTATAACAAACCTTATTTGTTACCTTGATTTCATACACTTTATAGTTCATCACTTTATTGGCTAAAATGATCATTTATTTCCTTTTTGTTTTTCTTGGTTAACAAAGAAATGCATCGGTGAACACAAGCTCGGTTAACACTACGCTCAGTATACACTACACTCCATCAGTGTATACTGGAATGCTTTATTTACCGACAACACTGCTTTGTGTCTTTTAGCTCTATTCTTTATCATAGATGAATGCAACATAATAAAGTCAATATCATCAAGTCATAGACTCATCAACAAATTACTCAGTGTATTCCTTATCCTCATCTGATATATACATCTTCCTCTTGTAGATATTTCTGTTCTTCATCTCTTTCACCTTTCTTCAGATGTGTTAGTATAGTAACTTACAAGATAAGTACTGTTAAGCTAGTTGACATCAATGACAACATAATACTGATTTAATCATCTTGCATATCTAATCAACAACTCCTTAGTGATCTTCAATCACAGATTCTTCATTCAGTGTTCTAAATCAGTTGTAGTTCATCAGCTTTGATAATTATCTTCTTTTTAGGATCAATGGAAGCTTTTGATAATCCCAGTTGTGTAATCAAGTTGTAAGAATAGATGTTTAGACTAGCACCTCCATCTATCAACACGCATTTGACTCTACGGGTTTGGAGCAAGACTTCAATGTGAAAGGGATGGTTATGTGGATGACTCAAAGAATTGTCATCTTCCTTTGAAAAGGAGATATAATGGGGTGATGTCAGATGACCAACCATAGTCTGAAATTTTTCTAGATCAAGATTGTCAGGAACATTGGAACCGAGTAGAGCTTTATCCAGAATAGCTCGATGAGCAGGAGATATCTGTAGCAACTCAAACATTGATATTTTTGCATTGATATGTTGGAGTTGTTGGACAATACTAGATGATGTTGGTCTTGTGTCTTTATAATTTGATGATTTAGAGGTAGCCCTTTGTTTAGAAGTAGATGAAAGATTGAAAGGCATCTTAGTGACATTTGATGAATCTAAGATTTGTCCTTGTAGATATCCACAAATAGTGTTCATAGGGCCTATTTACTATGTGTAAGAGATATGTAAAAAGCAAATCTATGTTTTTTTTATAGCCCAAAACTAAAGTGTGATCTATCGAAGCTAGAAAGGCACTCAAGCTAGACACGTGAGATGTTATTTTTATGTCTAAATTAAAATGTTTTGAAATGCCATAGAATACCTGAATTTCCTCACAACACGCTTAGTAAATTTTACCTAATTTTTAGCTTTGTTGAGCAATCCCGTGCAAGCAATCCACAAACTCTCCTACAAGCAAACAAGCAAACAAGATATGCAACATATATTCAACTTATGAAAAACCTAGGGTTAGATCTAAAAACCAATTGTTAGGAGAAATAATAACCAACAAATAATCTCAATGACAACTCATATCATGCATTGAATCATATGAAAAATAAGTGCATACCCATCACAAAATTTTATTTTTTTTGCATTTGACCTAGTCAACAAGATCTAATTTTTTTTTATATGATTTCGACCACAAAAATAGAAATGCAAAATAGAGACCCCTGTTTTAAAAAAAAAAGTTTTCCAAAAATGTTAATTTTTTAGAAAAATCTCTTCATTTGTGCCCTAGAGACCCATTCTACCAAAATAGACCAGTTTTTGTAAATTGACTATTTGAGCTATGATATTGCATCCAAATTTAAAACACAAAGAATGGACCCCCTGTAGAATTTAAAGAGATTTTCAAAAATGTAAAATTTTTAAAAAAATATGTTGATTTGCGCTGAAAAATAATTTTTTTTTAATTAAAAATTCACAATAGCTCAGAAAATTCTAAATTTTTTATCGAAGCTTCCTTGATATGTCGCCAACTTGCAAAAAACATTTCAGACCAAAAATACAAGCCGTTTGGGAGATATAATCAAATCTTTGAAAATTTAGGGTTTTAGTCTCCAAGCAAATCTGCACAAGGGGGTTAGTGCCAAAAAAAAAACCAAAACTAGCATGTAAAGGTGGGTTGCCCCACTATGGGTGCCAAAATGTGTGTGAAAATTGTACCTAGTTGTGGACACAACACTTCAGTAAAACATTAGAGGTTAGCAGATCAAAGAAATCTGTAAATAAATGAAACTAAGCTAACCAGGCGATTTACTGCCTTCTAGTAGGTGTGAGTATGGTATTCTCAGATTAGATCGAGATCAGTGACAATGCAACACCTAAACGAAGGATTTAAATGATTGAAAGCAATGAAGATTAATCTTTTTTTTTTTTGATTTTGAATGCAATAAGATGAAAAACTTGATATGAAACTAATCTAGAATGATTTGGAATGATATGAAAATTAATCTAACAATGATATGCTATGAACTCTTAAAAACAATAACAAAAATCTCACAATCGCCTTGTGTGCAAGAGCTTGATTCTTCAGATGTCAATTCGCTAGAGTAAGTATGCAAATTCGAGGGATGTATTATGAAGAGATGACCCTTGTTTTTATAAAAATCTAGGGTTTGAGGATGCATAAGAAAAACCATAAATCACTCTTGATAAACTCAGGTTGATTTTTGAGTTAACAAGAAATTAAGAATAAATAAACTCATAAAATCATGCAAAACCAATTTTTATCTCAAAATAGAGTTTAGTTCTCTTTTTCAACTCATCATCAGATGTTGAGTTTAGAAAGTTAACAAATTGAAATTGAAAATTGATTTAAAGTTAACTGTTTTTCTGATTGTGCATGATTTAATATGAATTAATTTAATAAATAAAGTGATTTATTTTCCACTTAACTGATTTTGAATTAAATCAATTGATTTATGGGTTAATCAATTATTAAATCAAACTTTATTCTAATTAAATCATTAAATTTGACAACTTTGATTTTAAATCAATTAAATAAATATTCAATTGATTGTTTGTAAGAATTTTGATTTATTGTCAAAATAAAAACAATATTAATTAGAAATAAATGTAATTAAATAATTAAGTGGCAGAATTAAATTAATTAATTAAATATTCATCATATTCAATTAATCAACTTTAGGATAAACAATGACATTTATCACCAAATAATATTCAATTAAAGATAATTATGATAAATTAGGAATATTCCCCTATGCAAAATTAAGATAATCAATTAGGTTTTTGATAAACTGATGTGCAGATGTGCCTTAGGTTAGGACTTTGATGTCAATTTTGATCGAGTTGTTGATGTAAGAGGTTAATGAACCTATAGCCCATTTTTGGGGTATTACATGGCCAAGTCTAAGAAAAGAGACACACACTTAGATGATTTAGAAGTCATTCTAGATCGCATGGAACAATTTCAACTAAGGTTAAATCTTAAAAAGTGTGCATTTGGTGTCACCTCTAGAAAACTACTAGGATTTATTATTTCAGCAAAAGGAATAGAGGTAGACCCTGAAAAAGTCCAAGCAACCATAGATATGCCACCCCCTAGAAACATTAGCCAAATGAGGAGTCTCCAAGGATGTCTTCAATCCATAAGGAGATTCATTTCATAGTTAGCAAATAGAGCTCAACCTTTCAACAAGAACTTACACAAAGGAGTCAAATGTGTTTGGAATGAGGATTGTCAAAAGAGCATAGATCAAATCAAGAAATACTTGGCAAATCCTTCTATTTGAATGCCTCCTATCCATGGGAAGCCACTTATTCTGTACATTTCAGTGACAAAATATTCCTTGGGTGCATTACTAGTTGCTCAACTTGATGAACATGGGATAGAAATAGAATTATACTACATTATCTGTACTCTTGTTTCATATGAGGTTCACTACAACAGCATTGAGAAAGCTTGCTTTGCAGTGGTGTTTGCTTCCCAAAAGTTGCGACATTACATGCTTGCACACACAATACACCTCATAGAAAAAATAGATCCACTCAAGTATTTACTAGGTAAGGCTTCCTTCATAGGTAGACTTGCTAAATGGATAATGATCCTTTTAGAGTTTGACATAGAGTATATTGAGCGTAAAGAAATCAAAGGACTATGATGTAGATTGATGCAATAGCTTTTGCAAAGTCATGTGAAAAGTGTCAAAAACATGGTAACCTGATACATGCTCCAGGTAGGGAACTCATTCCTTCTATATCTCATTGGCCATTTTAGCATTGGGCCTTTGATCTTGTTGGGAAGATTCATCCCAACTCATCAGGTGGACACAAGTTTATCATCACTGCTATTGATTACTTCGCTAAATGGGTAGAAGCTATCCCACTTTCTATTGCCTCAAGCAAGACAATCTCTCTATTCATTTTGAACCATATCATTTGTCGATATGGAGTGCCTTCTAATATTATCACTGATAACGGAGGCTAGTTCAAAAATAAGGACCTTAAACAACTCTGCAAGAAATTCAAGATTAAACAACATTGGTCCTTCATTTACTTCCCACTAGGAAATGGTCAAGCAAAGGCATAAAAAAAAATCATTCTTAAAATCCTACACAGAACAATTTGTAAGAATGGTAGAGATTGGAACTTACAGATAAATCTAGATTTGTGGGCCTATAGAATGAGTATTCGTACTCCTACTGGGGCTACTCCTTTTTCCCTTACATATGGTGCTGAAGTTGTGTGACCTTTAGAGGTTGAGATTCCTTCACTTAGAGTTTCCCTTAAAGGTCTAGTTACAGATGAAGACTACCACACCATGAGACTTCAAGAGTTAGAACTTCTAGATGAGAAATGTCAAGCATCATTTGATCATATGAGGGTTTATCAAAAGAAATTATCCAAAGCCTTCAACAAAAAGGTTCACCCTAGAGAATTCTAGGTGGGAGATCTTGTCCTACGTGAAAATCTTAAGAATCAACAACATAGAGATCAAAAGGGAAAATTTAAACCTAATTGGCTTGGACCTTACATCATTATAATAACTTTTGGGACATGTTCTTATTTATTATCTACTACAGAGGGAGAGCAACTCCCTAATCCTATCAATGTCTTGCACCTGAAGAAGTTCTATCCATGATGCCCATTATGTCTGGGGGCATCCTTTGTACATACTTATCGATCCTAAAAAATCCAAAAAAATGATATATTGTCAACAAATTCTAAAAATTAGAAAATGTTTTGAAAAAATGATCATCTTAGTGAAAACTTAGCAATAGGCGCTTTGATGTAACTCCAAAAAACTTATATATTCCAAAATACTAAAAAACTAGAAAAAGTGCCTTGGTGAAAACCTGGAAACAGGTGCCTTGGTAGCAAAAATACAAAAAAATTATAAAAAGTCCTGAAAAAAAATAAAAAATAAAAAAAATAAATTTTTTTTTTGCAATAAAATCCAAGTGGTGAAAACCTAGAAACGAACACTACTTGAGGCCTTTTCACCCCTATTTCTTAGCACGTGTCCTTGACACTTAGCCTTTCTCCATCATGCCTTATCCTTATTGCCTTGGTTTGGAATTGGTCTTTGTCTTTGTCTTGGGGGCATAACTATGTTAGCTTTGGTCTCTTGGATGCGTTAGTCTTTAGGAAACCTCACAAATGGTATTTTTCAACACCACCCCAACTGTGTTTTTCAACACAACCCCTGACATCGAGTGTTTTTCAACACTTATCGGTTTGGTCTTACCCAGTTTTGTCATGTGATCTGATCTGCTTGCAAGAATTTGATCCTTATTCTCGAAACTCAGTATCAGTTAACACACTTAAGTTTTTAAACACAACACTTAATGCTTGAGCTATGTCATGATCTTTTCTTTGTGTGTTGATTGTTATTGATTTTTATTGAGTGTCCTTGTCTAATAAGTCTCTCCGATATGCATAGATAGAGGACTTGGGGCATGGGGCATGTTTTTATTTTCTTTCTGCTTGTGGGTGTGGTCTTGAAACTCTAGAGTGTCTCTTGTTGTCTCCTTGAAACACTTAGGAGATTTGAGGCATCATCCTTGACTATTTTTGCACAACCGTTCTTATGGTCATCCTGACATTTATGCCTTGATGCGAGTGTGGTTTTTCTACATTAAATTGGGTAAGCTAATATCGAAGTCATCTTGACCCTTATGTCTTTGATACTTATGTTAGAATCTTTTCACATTCCAATATGATATAAATCACATTCATATCTTCATAGTTGCGCTTGTGACTAGTGATGATTGTGTGATTTTTCAATGTTCGTTAATAATGGCCCAATGATGAAAATAAGTTCCTTCACATTATCTAATGAATGACAAACACAAAATCCTATGTTATAGTTTCTCTATCACAAGTACACCTTTGCATTTTCATGTAGCTTTCATTGTTAGACTTCATGTTAATTTGCATTTTTAGGTTCCATTATGAGTTTGAGAGGGTTTTCCTTCATCTTTCTTTTGGACTTTTAATCAACTGTTGTCACATTTTGATCTTCATTTCCTTATCTTCTTTCGTGATCTCAATTGAAATTTCCTATCTTAAATAGTTGATAGATTTTGGGGCCTTCTCTTTCTTAAGGAAAATTCTCTTTCTTCTATCCATTTCTTCCCACCCCTTCCAAACTTCTATCTTCCATTTGCTTTCACCCCAATTCTTTTCTTCTAATTCAACCTTGGGGCATAATATTTCACGCTTGATGATCTACCTTGGTTCTGTGATCCTTATATCTTTCACCTTACATCAAGAACCTTATTTTTAGTTTGATTTGATTAAATTTATCAATTTGTTATTTCTCCTCTATCTCATTTCAATTTTGATCATGAGGGGGCAGTACTTATCAAACTTCAATCCTTGATTCAACTTTATCAAACCTATCAACTGCTTCACTTGGGGCAACCTTGCTTGAGATTCTTATCTGGGACATGACAATTACCTATTTATAGGGGTGTTCACCTTGTCTTTTTCAATCAGCTTATCTTTTTCCTGATGTGTTCTCATTTGTGAATCACACATCTAGATTATTTTGTGATCCCAAATTGATCTCACACTTCAACTTCATTCTTTAACTACACATGTTCCCATAAAGATCTCACATTAGTCAAAGAGGGGCAAACGTATGCACCCTAAAATGGTTGCCTAGACTTTGGGCTCCCATTCATCAATTTATCATTTCCTGAATCAATGCTTTGCAATATTTTTAATTCAAATCAATTTCCTTGATCAAATTGCAATTAATTCAAAATTTTCAAAATTTCCTAAGGTTTGATCATTTTATCCTAAGTTTTATTTAATTAAGAGAACATGCTCCCTTTTAATTAAATAAAAAAAATCTTTTAATTAAATAATAAAATCACTTTACCTTAAGCCACATTTAACTAAAAGAATAAATCTCTTTTAAATAAATAAAAAATCTTTTAATTAAATAATGGAAACCACTTTGATAAAAATAATAAATAAATAATAAAATAAAAAGAAGAAGAAAAAGACTTTTTGTCTACACATTGAATGCACACTTTCCAAGATGAGTGGAATCTTCTTTTGCCTCTTAATCTCTTCCACACATCTTTTTGCCTCTTAATCTCTACCATTAATTTCTCTTTAAAAGGAGCCCTCTCCTTCTCATTTAGGCATCCAAATTTTAGAGATTTAGATTTTATGTTATTTTTATGCTGCAGGTTTGGAGAGCGATTTTGGAGGAAAGTTTGAGCACTTGAGCTTGAACATTGTAACTTCTCTTTTCTTGTCTTCTTCTCTCAAGCCTCCATGGCAATCCATTTAGATTACTCTTGCACTTGCATGGTAGATTAGATTCATATTTCATTTCATATAAAAATCTTGCATGCATATTTCTTTTCATAGATTAATTTTCTTTCATGCAATTTTATCATATAGAATAGCTTCCATTTTCATTTGCATGCATATTTTGATGATCATGGAGACTAGCATTCTTTCTTTTCCTCTTTGAATCTCTCATTTTATGGTGTACTTGCATGGGCACAAACTAGGTCTAAACTGAGGGCCTCCATTATAAACCCTTGCACTCCATGAATAAAGAGCTATGAGTCACCATTTGAGACCTCATTCTTGAGAAATCTTGGATATAATGAATCATAGAAGCGTGTCAACATTTTAGCACACACCTATGGGTCAGAAATTCAGACTATTCACAACACGTAGGTAGATCAAAGGGTGTAGTATAGGCACCAGACAAGGCCCAGGCTCCTCGACTAGCTCCACTTGCTTGAGAGGGTGGAAGCTAGTCTTAGATTGTATTAGGGCTCCATATGATATTTTTGACTCAAGATTTTGATCTTATTATTATACCTGGACATGATCCATTTTTGATATATATGAGATACCTAATTTTGTTGATCTATTTTTGTGTACTTGTCTCATTTCCTTTATGCTCATGAATATATCCTTACTTTTTGTACATGTATCATATGACATTGATTGGTACTCATGTCTTCTACTTCATTACTTACAATGTGATGCTCTCATAGTTGTAGATTCCTTACGCTCTAATATATATGTTATGCACTTCATGATTTGAAACGTAGTCCTTTGAGTAGATTAGATATGATGATATGATTAATCTCTTGTGATGCTAGGAAAGGGTGAAAGAGTGAAAGATCGAGGAGATGATAAAGACATGATCGAGATAGAAGAAAGGAAGATACACAATTGAGCATAGTCAACTAACTATCCAATAATGATGAAGGTGACTCTCTCCAAACTTGAAATACAAACTAAAATGCACCTAAGGAATGCAAGCTACCATGAAAATGTAGAGTGCGATTTGCAAGGGTTAATAGGTCCTTGTTTTTATCATCGAGCCTTACTAAGGGACATCGCAAGATCATACAACCATCACTAGTGCAAACACCACTATGAAGATATGAATATAATATATATCATATAGAATGTAGGAAACATATGTAAGCATCAAGACATAAGTGTCGAGATGACCTGAACATAGTTTTCAAGTTAATGTTGCAAGATTATACCCGTATCAAGGCATAAGCACCAAGATAACCATGAGTATGATCTTTCATGAGAAAACATAATGTAATAGTTAAGGATATATCTCTAAATCTCTCGAGTGTCCAAGGGATCAAAGCAAGAGACACCTAGGATCATGAAAGTGATACTCATAGGCAAAAATAAAAGAAAATATGCCCCATGCCCCCATTCCTCTAGTCATAACATCAAAAAGAGACAAAGGAGGGAACACTAAGTGAAAATCATTACTTAAAAAACACACAAAAAGAATAAGTCATGACACGTCTTAGTCATTTCAGTTTAAGCACGATGTGAAAAGAGAAGATAATCATTGACTTGCTAGGACTCATGCCTGTAAGTGAGAAATATCACACAATCTTAGATTGTGAAAAAAGCATAGACTTAAGATAACATATCTGATAAGTGTTAAGAAACACTCAATATAAAAGGTAGTATTGAGAAACACTAGTTAGGGCGAGTCTCTAAAAGATACCATTGTACACCAAATGAGAGTACAATTCATGTCCCCTAGCCCAAGACAAAGACCAATTCCAGATGAAGGAGATAGGAAAATGGGAGTCGAAAGGGTTCGGAGCACAAAGTGACAAGCTGATACATATAAGCGCAAGGGTCTTAAGTAGCCCCTATTTCTAATTTTTCACCACTTGGAAGATTATTTGTTTTTGCTACTGGTGAAGGGTGCTCCCCTTAATACCACAAACACATAATAGAAATAAAGAAACAACAACAATATGCAAGAACAGAAAATTGGCTTCTTATTATCTCCACAAATGTGGAATTACAAAATTTTAGAATTACAATATGCAAAGCCACATGGGCATTCCCTTACAATATTTTATAGGACAAAGCCTTGAACTATTACCCAGATCTACTACCCAGAACTATTCTGAACTGCCTAAGACAATAATACAGCCTTCCTTATATAGGCAATTTTCCAGCGCTTTGGAAGGTTCTAGAATTTTAGCCAATAAGGTCGACCAAACTTAGAATTATTTTATTTTACATTTTATTACATCATAGTCAGCTCAAGACAACCTTTGAAACCTGAACAAAAATTTTGAAGAAAATTATTTTCTGCCATTTCAGGTGGCCCAACTTCTGAAGACCATAAGTCATCACAAGTTGACCTGATCGGCTTTTATAACCCCATTTCAGAAATGCCACAAAGTGCTCTACAGGCTTGACCTGTGCAAGCACCCATCACCCAAATTTTCAACCTCATCCCGGGCATCTAAAGCCTTCAAAACTGAGTTCAAAGTTTCTGTACCCTACTGCCAATACCGAAAATCTTCAATATCTTCCAATATACACTTGATCTGGCAATGAAACTTTACTGGAAGAATTATATGACCAAAATGAACCTCCAAGAAAGAAACCAGATCATTCTGAGCACATAAAAAAATTACCAAAAATAGTAACTTTCCATAAATAGCAGCTCTGCACAAAATAGCCCTTATTGAATATAAAAATAGAAATATTTTTTTGGGTGATGCAAGATTGCTCTTACACCCAGGATGCTCCTGCATCAGACACCCAGGGTAATTTGAGAAGTGACCCTATCACGACTCAGGTGTGCAGAGGAAAACCAAGATGGCTAACCTCCTCCTTTGTCAACCATGATGAATCTTCAATAGGTCATCCTTTCCACTTGACCATATATTCTTCATATGTCTTGTTCCTTGTGCTTCTGCCAACATGACTGTCCAGTATATCTTCGATCTCCTTAGTGTCTGAACTAGTTGCTGGAATACTCCACTGTGCTGCTATGATCTCATCTTCAACACCTCCTTCATGATACTATGTCAGATTTGAAATGTTAAACACTGGTGAAATATTTAGCTCAGTAGGCAATTCTACCTCATATGCATTTCCCGAATCATGTTTCTTCAGTATCCTACATGGTCCAAACTTCTTCATTTTCAGCTTGTTATATGTACCAACTAGAAACCGCTCCTTCTGCAAATGAACCATGACTTCATCACCAACCTGAAATTTCTTGTACCTCCTTTTCTCATCTGCCTTAGCCTTATACTGTGCATTCATTTTGGTAATATGCTTCCTCACCTCCCCATGGATGTTCTTCAAGTGTTCTACAAAATCATCAGCTTCAGCACTACTTATTTCTCTTTTATCTATCTTCCTCAATTCAGATACATTTCTTGGACTACTTCCATATACAATCTGGAATGGTGATTTACCAGTGCTCCTGTTGACAGAATTATTGTATGCAAATTCCGCCTGTGGTAAAATCAAATCCCATCCTTTTGGCTTATCTCCAACCAAACATCTCAACAAATTTCTCAAACTCCTATTCACCACCTCTGTTTGTCCATCAGTCTGTGGATGATGTGATGAACTAAACTTCAAATTTATCTTCAACTTCTTCCACAATGTATGCCAGAAATATCCAACAAACTTAGTGTCCCGATCTAAAACTATGGTCTTTGGCAAACCATGAAGTCTCACTACTTCTCTGAAAAACAATTCTGCTACATGAACAACATCATTAGTCTTCTTGCAGGGAATGAAATGTGCCATCTTTGAAAATCTGTCAACCACAACAAAAATTGAATCATGTCCCCGCTGAGTCCTCGGTAAACCAAGAACAAAGTCCATGCTGATATCCTCCCAAGGCTTCTTTGGTATGGGTAATGGCTGATACAACCCTATATTCTGCTTCACTCCTTTCACCATCTAACATACTCTGCAACTCTGTACAAAATTCTTCACATCTTGCTGCAACTGTGGCCAATAATAATTCTCACTAACCAAACCAAGGGTTTTATCATGACCAAAATGTCCAGTCAATCCTCCGCTATGCTTCTCCTTGATGAGATTCTCGCTCATAGAACTTCATGGAATGCACAACTGACTCCCTCTGATTAACATATCATCCTGGATGATGAAATCCAACCATTTCATCCTGTCTAGAGTAACAGGTTCTGTACAAGCTTTCCAAGCTTCACCAAAATCAGGATCCTCTAGATAAAAATTCTTGAGTTCCTTGAGCCCAACCACTTCAATCTGCATTTCTGTCAGCAATAGTTGCCTTCTGCTAAGAGCATCTGCAACCCTATTAGACTTTCCACTCTAGTGTTTCAAAATAAATGTATAACTCTACAAAAACTCAACCCATTTCAAATGCCTTTGATTCAATTTTCCTTGACTATTCAAATATTGCAAAGCTTGATGATCAGTATACAAAACAAACTCTTTAGGAAGTAGATAATGTCTCCACTTCTTTAATGCCTGAACTATAGCATAAAATTTTTGATCATAAATAAAATATTTCCTCTTGGCATCATTTAACTTTTCACTGAAATAAGCAACAGGTTTACCTTCTTGGCTCATAATAGCTCCTATTGCAGTACCACTAGCATCACAATCTACTTGAAACACCTTATTAAAATCTGGAAGTGCTAAAATAGGTTGTTCTCTAATTTTTTGTTTCAACAATTGAAAACTCTTTTCTGCCCCATTAGTCCACTTAAACTCTTTTCTATCCCCTCTCATTGTTTCAGTCAAGGGTCCACAAATACTACTAAATTTTTTGATAAACTTTCTATAAAAGCTAGCTAGACCATGAAAAGATCTTACCTCAGTAGCACTGTTTGGAGTAGGCCATTCAAGGATAGCCTGTACCTTCTCTGGGTCTATTTTTAGACCTTCTCTTGAAACTACAAACCCCAAATACACCAACTCTTTCTTCACAAAACTGCACTTCTTCAAATTAATCAACAATTTCTCTTCTCTCAACTTCTCAAATACCATACGAATATGCATCATATGCTCATCCAATGTCTTACTAAAGATCAAAATATCATCTAGGTAAACAATGACAAACTTACCTAGAAATTCTTTTAGAACCTGGTTCATGAGCCGCATGAAAGTGCTCGGTGCATTGGTTAGCCCAAAAGGCATGACTAACCACTCATATAGTCCTTCCTTTGTCTTGAAGGTTGTCTTCCATTTATATCCTTCTCTGATCTGAATCTGATGATATCCGCTCTTCAGATCTATCTTTGAGAAATACACAGCTCCACTCAAACAGTCCATAATATCATCCATTCATGGCAATGGAAACTTATACTTGATTGTGATCTTGTTTATTGCCCTAGAATCTGTACACATTCTCCATTCTCCATTCTTCTTTGGTACTGATACCATTGGTACAGCACAGGGACTCAAACTCTCACGGATCAATCCTTTCTGTAACAGTTCATGTACTTGTCTGTTCAACTCCTCACTTTCTGCAGGTGTCATTCTGTGTGCTGCATTATTTGAAAAAATTGCTCCTGGTATCAAGTCCATCGGATGACTGATCTTCCTGACTGGTGGTAATCCATCAGGCACGTTATCAAATACAATATCCTGAAACTCATTCAACAAATCTGCAACTTCTACAGGAACATCTTCTACTTCCTCTTTACCAGCTTTTGGAATTAAAGCAAAACATACATGCTCATGCCTCATACCATCTAGGGAATTTTTTCCATCAACAAAAGTTATCCTTGCATTACCACATACCTTTTCTTTAGTCTCCTTCAATGGTTTTAGCTTATGTCACACTCCATCCTTTGTCAGGGAATAGGTATTCGCACAACCATCATGTACAACACATCTATCAAACTGCCATGGTCTACCCAACAACATATGACATGCATCCATAGATATGATATCACACAATACCTCATCTTGGTATCCACCAATCTTGAACTTCACCAGGCATTGTTCATTGACCATGACCTTGTGGTCATCCTGTACCCAAGCAATGCGATATGCATGTGGGTGTTTCTATCTCTTGAGCTTCAACTTTGTCACCATCTCTTCTGACATCAAATTGTCAGTGCTTCCACTATCAATAATCACATCACAACATTTACCTTCACACTTGCACTTGGTGCAAAACAGGCTCCTCCTTTGCTCAGGTTTATTCTCACCACTCAACAGGACTCTTCTGTTAATCAACGTTTCTCCTCTTTCAGCATCTTGAGAATTTGATGATCTGACATCTTCATCTACATGTGCAACTCTGGCCTGGCCTTCATTTCTCCTGTCTGTTCTACCTTGGTGCTGAAGACATTCAAATGCCCTATGACCTTCTTCTCTACAGTGAAAACATGTTCCACGGAAGTCACCTCTTCCAGATCCTTGTCCTCTTCCTCTTCCTCTCTGATCTCTATTATTTTGATCCTGGAAGCGATTGGAATTATTTCCTCGCTGATTCTGACTGCTACTGGCCTCATCCTTCTTTTTTGGATCTTCATTTCGGCCACCATATGACCATCCACCAGATCATCCACCGCGACCTCTTTCATTTTGTCTGCTCTCAAACTTCTTGTTCAGCTTTTCCTCTAATTTTAGGGCAAACTGGTATGCCTCTTCAATACTATTCATTCAAACCAAATTCAGCTCCTCCTGAATGCTTGGCCTTAACCCATTAAGGTATCAGGAAACTTTCTCCTTATCAGCTTCTGCATGGCCTATTCTGATGAGAAGTCGATAAAACTCCTCTGTATACTCTTGAACAGATCTTCCTGCTTGCTTCAAACTCTGCATTTACTTCAGTAGGTCAAGCTCATAATCAACAGGAATGAACTGTCGCTTCAATTTATCCACCATCCGATCCCATCTTGTGATTTTCTCCTTTCCCCTTCTATTTCGCTCCAACTGAATCTCTTGCCACCATATCTTCGCATGACCTTTCAGTCTGGCCTTCATAAATTTAACCCTATCAGGATCCTCAACATCTTCATACTCAAAATATTCCTCACATTCATTGATCCAGTCGATCAATTCTTCTAGGTTAAGATTTTTAGAAAATATAGGAACCTTAATCTTAGGTCTTTTCCCAATCTTAGAAATGGCCCAAAAAAGTCTTTCTTCCTCCTGGTTCATAATTTCAACTTCTCCTTCTTGATATTCTTCTTCAGCTTCATCCTCGCTTTCATCTCTGACATTAAGATTCATTCCTCTACGAATCTCTTCTTGCAATGCTTGCACTTGTCTCTGTAGTGCCCTAACCTCAGGTGTTAAAACACTAGCTCTTCCACCACGTTCCCTTTGTGGAGGCATTTTTGCGATGCGCGCTGAAACCCTAACCATGGTCCTAGTGCAAACTACCTCATAGTCGGCGATCTATTTACACACTCAGAAACTTTCTCTGATACCACTTGGTGAAGGGTGCTCCCCTTAATACCACAAACACATAACAGAAATAGAGAAACAACAACAATATGAAAGAATATAAAATTGGCTTCTTATTATCTCCACAAATGTGGAATTACAAACTTTCAGAATTACAATATGTAAAGCCACATGGGCATTCCCTTACAATATTCTGTAGGACAAAGCCTCAAACTATTACCCAGATCTACTACCCAGAACTATTTTGAACTGCTTAAGACAATAATATAGCCTTCCTTATATAGGCAATTTTCCACCACCTGGGAAGGTTCCAAAATTTTAGCCAATAAGGCCGACCAAACATAGAATTATTTTATTTTTCATTTTATTACATCATAGTCAGCTCAAGACAACCTTTGAAACCCGAACAAAAATTTTGAAGAAAATTATTTTCTGCCATTTCAGGTGGCCCAACTTCCGAAGACCATAAGTCATCACCAGTTGACCCGATCGGCTATTATAATCCCATTTCGAAAATGCCACGAAGTGCTCTATAGGCTTGACCCATGCAAGTGCCCGTCACCCAAATTTTCAACCTCATTCGGGGCCTCTAAAGCCTTCAAAATTGAGTTCAAAGTTTCTGTACCCTGCTGCCAATACCGAAAATCTTCAATATCTTTCAATATACACTTGATCTGGCAATGAAACTTTACTGGCAAACTTATATGACCAAAATGAACCTCCAAGAAAGAAATCAGATCATTCTGAGCACATACAAAAATTACCAAAAATAGTAACTTTCCATAAATAGTAGCTCTACACAAAATAGCCCTTATTGAATATAAAAATAGAAATATTTTTTTAGGTGGTGCAAGATTGCTCTTACACCCAGGATGCTCCTGCATCAGACACCTAGGGTAATTTGAGAAGTGACCCTGTCATGACTCAAGTGTGCAGAGGAAAACCAAGATGGCTAACCTCCTCCTTTGTCGGCCATGATGAATCTTAAACATGTCCTCCTTTCCACTTGACCAGATATTCTTCATATGTCCTGTTCTTTGTGCTTCTGCCAACACGACTATCTACTATATCTTTGATCTCCTTAGTGTCTGAACTAGTTGCTGGAATACTCCACTATGCTGCTATGATCTCATCTTCAACACCTCCTTCGTGATACTCTGTCAGATCTGAAATGTTAAACACTGGTGAAATATTTAGCTCAGTAGGCAATTCTACCTCATATGCATTTCTTGAATCATGTTTTTTTAGTATCCTACATGGTCCAAACTTCTTCATTTTTAGCTTGTTATATGTACCAGCTTGAAACCGCTCCTTCTGCAAATGAACCATGACTTCATCACCAACCTAAAATTTCTTGTACCTCTTTTTCTCATCTGCCTTAGCCTTATACTGTGCGTTCCTCTTGGTAATATGCTTCCTCACCTCCCCATGGATGTTCTTCAAGTGTTCTACAAAATCTTCAGCTTTAGCACTACTTATTTCTCCTTTATCTATCTTCCTCAATTCAGATGCATTTCTTCGACTACTTCCATATACAATCTGGAATGGTGATTTACTAGTGCTCCTGTTGAGAGAATTATTGTATACAAATTCTGCCTGTGGTAAAATCAAATCCCATCTTGTTGGCTTATCTCCAACCAAACATCTCAGCAAATTTCCTAAAATCCTATTCACCACCTCTGTTTGTCCATCAGTCTGTGGATGATGTGATGAACTGAACTTCAAATCTATCTTCAACTTCTTCCACAATGTAGGCCAGAAATATCCAACAAACTTAGTGTCCCGATCTGAAACTATGGTCTTTGGCAAACCATGAAGTCTCACTACTTCTCTGAAAAACAATTTTGCTACATGAACAACATCATTAGTCTTCTTGTAGGGAATGAAATGTGCCATCTTTGAAAATCTGTCAACCACTACAAAAATTGAATCATGTCCCCGCTAAGTCTTCGGTAAACCAAGAACAAAGTCCATGCTGATATCTTCCCAAGGCTTCTTTGGTACGGGTAATGGCTGATACAACCCTATATTCTACTTTACTCCTTTCGCCATCTGACATACTCTGCAACTCTATACAAACTTCTTCACATCTTGCTGCAACTGTGGCCAATAATAATTCTCACTAACCAAACCAAGGGTTTTATCACGACCAAAATGTCTAGCCAATCCTCCGCTATGCTTCTCCTTGATGAGATTCTCCCTGATAGAACTTCATGGAATGCACAATTGACTCCCTCTAAATAGCATATCATCCTGGATGATAAAATCGAACCATTTCATCCTGTCTAGAGTAACATGTTCTGTACAAGCTTTCCAAGCTTCACCAAAATCAGGATCCTCTGGATACAAATTCTTGAGTTCTTTAAACCCAACCACTTCAATCTGCATTTCTGTCAGCAATAGTTTCCTTCTGCTAAGAGCATCTGCAACCTTATTAGACTTTCCACTCCTGTGTTTCAAAACAAATGTAGAACTCTGCAAAAACTCAACCTATTTCAAATGCCTTTGATTCAATTTTCCTTGACTATTCAAATATTGCAAAGCTTGATGATCAGTATACAAAACAAACTCCTTAGGAAGTAGATAATGTCTCCACTTCTTTAATGCCTGAACTATAGCATAAAATTCTTGATCATAAATAAAATATTTCCTCTTGGCATCATTTAACTTCTCACTGAAATAAGCAACAGGTTTACCTTCTTGGCTCATAATAGCTCCTATTGCAGTACCACTAGCATCACAATCTACTTGAAACACTTTATTAAAATCTAGAAGTGCGAAAATAGGTTGTTCTGTAACTTTTTGTTTCAACAATTGAAAACTCTTTTCTGCCCCATTAGTCCACTTAAACTCTTTTCTATCCCCTCTCATTGTTTCAGTCAAGGGTCCACAAATACTACTAAAATTTTTGATAAAATTTCTATAAAATCTAGCTAGACCATGAAAAGATCTTACCTCAGTAGCATTGTTTGGAGTAGGCCATTCAAGGATAACCTGTACCTTCTCTGGGTCCATTTTTAGACCTTCTCCTGAAACTACAAACCTCAAATACACAAACTCTTTCTTCACAAAACTGCACTTCTTCAAATTAATCAATAATTTCTCTTCTCTCAACTTCTCAAATACCATACGAATATGCATCATATGCTCATCCAATGTCTTACTAAAGATCAAAATATCATCTAGGTAAACAATGACAAACTTACCCAGAAATTCTTTCAGAACCTGGTTCATGAGCCGCATGAAAGTGCTCGGTGCATTGTTTAGCCCAAAAGGTATGACTAACCACTCATATAGTCCTTCCTTTGTCTTGAAGGTAGTATTCCATTTATCTCCTTCTCTGATCTGAATCTGATGATATCCGCTCTTCAGATCTATCTTTGAGAAATACACAGCTCCACTCAAACAGTCCATAATATCATCCATTCGTGGCAATGGAGACTTGTACTTGATTGTAATCTTGTTTATTGCCCTAGAATCTGTACACATCCTCCATTCTCCATTCTTCTTTGGTGCTAATACCACTAGTACAACATAGGGACTCATACTCTCATGGATCAATCCTTTCTGTAACAGTTCATGTACTTGTCTGCTCAACTCCTCACTTTCTGCAGGTGTCATTCTGTGTGTTGCATTATTCAGAAAACTCACTCCTGGGATCAAGTCCATCGGATGACTGATCTTCCTGACTGGTGGTAATCCATCAGGCATGTTATCGGATACAATATCCTAAAACTCATTCAACAAATCTGCAACTTCTACAGGAACATCTTCTACTTCCTCTTTACCAACTTTTGGAATTAAAGCAAAACATACATGCTCATGCCTCATACCATCTAGGAAATTTTTTCCATCAACAAAAGTTATCCTTGCATTACCACATACCTTTTCTTCAGTCTCTTTCAATGGTTTTAGCTTATGTCACACTCCATCCTTTGTCAGGGAATAGGTATTCGCATGACCATCATGTACAGCACATCTGTCAAACTGCCATGGTCTACCCAACAACATATGACATGCATCCATAGATATGATATCACACAATACCTCATCTTGGTATCCGCCAATCTTGAACTTCACTAGGCATTGTTCATTGACCATGACCTTGTGGTCATCTTGTACCCAAGCAATCCGATATGCATGTGGGTGTTTCTGTCTCTTGAGCTTCAAATTTGTCACCATCTCTTCTGACATCAAATTGTCAGTGCTTCCACTATCAATAATCACATCACAACATTTACTTTCACACTGCA
The DNA here is from genome assembly GCA_027943335.1 of Chamaecyparis obtusa. Classification (NCBI taxonomy): domain Eukaryota; kingdom Viridiplantae; phylum Streptophyta; class Pinopsida; order Cupressales; family Cupressaceae; genus Chamaecyparis; species Chamaecyparis obtusa. The sequence continues at coordinate 747,808 of BSBK01007987.1, read as the reverse complement.
CTTGGTGCGAAATAGGTTCCTCCTTTGCTCAGGTTCATTCTCACCACTCAACAGGACTCTTCTGTTAATCAACGTTTCTCCTCTTTTAGCATCTTGAGAATTTGATGATCTGGCATCTTCATCTACATGTGCAACTCTGGCCTAGCCTTCATTTCTCCTGTCTATTCTGCCTTGGCACTGAGGACATTCAAATGCCCTATGACCTTCTTCTCTACAGTGAAAACATGTTCCACGGAAGTCACCTCTTCCAGATCCTTGTCCTCTTCCTCTTCCTCTCTGATCTCTATTATTCTGATCCAGGAAGTGATTGGAATTATTTTCTCACTGATTCTGACTGCTATTGGCCTCATCCTTCTTTTTTGGATCTTCATTTCGGCCACCATATGACCGTCCACCAGATCGTCCATCGGGACCTCTTTCATTTTGTCTGCTCTCAAACTTCTTGTTCAACTTTTCCTCTATTTTTAGGGAAAACTGGTAGGCCTCTTCAATACTGTTCATTCAAACCAGATTCAACTCCTCTTGAATGCTTGGCCTTAACCCATTAAGGTATCAGGAAACTTTCTCGTTATCAGCTTCTGCATGGCCTATTCTGATGAGAAGTCGATAAAACTCCTCTGTATACTCTTGAACCGATCTTCCTGCTTGCTTCAAACTCTGCATTTACTTCAGTAGGTCAAGCTCATAATCAACAGGAATGAACTGTCGCTTCAATTTATCCACCATCCAATCCCATCTCGCGATTTTCTCCTTTCCCCTTCTATTTCACTCCAACTGAATTTCTTGCTACCATATCTTCGCATGACCTTTCAGTCTGGCCTTCGCAAATTTGACCCTATCAAGATCCTCAACATCTTCATAGTCAAAATATTTCTCACATTCATTGATCCAGTCAATCAATTCTTTTGGGTTAAGATTTCTAGAAAATGTAGGAACACAATCTTAGGTCTTTTCCCAATCTTAGAAATGGCCTGAAAAAGTCTTTCTTCTTCCTGGTTCACAATTTCAACTTCTCCTTCTTGATATTCTTCTTCAGCTTCATCCTCGCTTTCATCTCTGACATTAAGATTCATTCCTCTACAAATCTCTTCTTGCAATGCTCGCACTTATCTCTGTAGTGCCCTAACCTCAGGTGTTACAACACCAGCTCTTCCGCCACGTTCCCTTCGTGGAGGCATTTTTGTGATGCACGCTGAAACCCTAACCATGGTCTTGGTGGAAACTACCTCATAGTCGGTGATCTATTTACACACTTAAGAACTTGCTCTGATACCACTTGGTGAAGGGTGCTCCCCTTAATACCACAAACACATAACAGAAATAGAGAAACAACAACAATATGCAAGAACAGAAAATTGGCTTCTTATTATCTCCACAAATGTGGAATTACAAACTTTCAGAATTACAATATGCAAAGCCACATGGGCATTCCCTTACAATATTCTGTAGGACAAAGCCTCAAACTATTACCCAGATCTACTACCCAAAACTATTCTAAACTACCTAAGACAATAATACAGCCTTCCTTATATAGGCAATTTTCCAGCGCCTTGGAAGGTTCCAAAATTTTAGCCAATAAGGCCGACCAAACTTAGAATTAGTTTATTTTACATTTTATTACATCATAGTTGGCTCAAGACAACCTTTGAAACCCGAACAAAAATTTTGAAAAAAATTATTTTTCGCCATTTCAGGTGGCCCAACTTCTGAAGACCATAAGTCATCACCAGTTGACCCAATCGGCTATTATAACCCCATTTCAGAAATGCCACGAAGTGCTCTACAGGCTAGACCCACGCAAGTGCTTGTCACCCAAATTTTTGACCTCATCCGGAGCCTCTAAAGCCTTCAAAACTGAGTTCAAAGTTTCGGTACCCTACTGCCAATACTGAAAATGTTCAATATCTTCCAATATACACTTGATCTGGCAATGAAACTTTACTGACAGACTTATATGACCAAAATGAACCTCCAAGAAAGAAATCAGATCATTCTAAGCACATACAAAAATTACCAAAAATAGTAACTTTCCATAAATAGCAGCTTTGCACAAAATAGCCCTTATTGAATATAAAAATAGAAATATTTTTTTGGGTGATGCAAGATTGCTCTTACACCCAGGATGCTCCTGCATCAGCTACCAAGGCGCCTGTTTCCAAGTTTTCACCAAGGCACGATTTTTTCCATTTTATTTTGTTCTTTTTCATCATTTTTTAATTTTTTTTTTATATTTTCTTTTTTTATGCATCAAAGCACTGTTTTCTAGGTTTTCACTAAGATGATCATTTTTTTAGGACTTTTTCTTCTTTTTGGGATTTTTTTTCAAGATCATATATCAATTTTTATGATTTTTTTAGGATGTTAAGATATGTACAAAGCTCCTGTAGCATTATGCATAGAATGTATTTAGATGAAGGATGTTGATAGGTTCATGGAGCTATTCTCCCTCAGGTGTAGAAATTCGATAAGCACCAGATCCAAAAGAAGCAATAACTATGTTGGGACCTAGCCAGTTTGGTTCAAATTTTCCTTTTTGTGCTCTATTATGTTGATTCTTGGAATTTTCTCATAAGACGAGATCTCCAACATGAAAATTTATAGAATGAACCTTCTTGTTATAACTTTGTGACATCCTTTTTTGATATACTCTCATGTGATCTAACACAACTCTTCTATGCTCATCTAGAAGTTCTAACTCTTGTATACATATGATTCTGTAGTCATCATGAGTGATAAGGCCTCTCAATGAAACTCTTAGGGAGGGTATCTCAACTTAAAGAGGTAAGACAACTTTAGATCCGTTAACAAGTGCAAAGGGAATAGCTCCCGTAGGTGTAGGAATGCTAGTTTTGTAGGCCCATAGTGTAGGATTAATCTGTAAGTGCCAATATCTTCTTATCTTATTCACTAACTTGTGTAATATTTTTAGCAATGTTTTGTTAGAGGCTTCAGCCTAGCCATTACCTTGAGGGTAGTAGATTGAGGACCAATGCTATTTAATCTTGAATTTATTACATAACTATTTGAGATCCTTATTTTTGATCTATCCTCCATTATTATTAAATATGGAGGAAGGTATGTTGTAGAGACAGATGATGTGATTAAGTATGAACAAGGACACTTTTTTTCCTGTAGAAACTTAAATAGGAATAGCCTCGACCCACTGTGAAATATTTTGTTTTAGTTATAATGAATTTGTGTCCACTAGATGAATTAGGATGAATTTGGCCTACCAAATCAAAAGCCCATTGTTGAAAAGGCCAATTTGTAATAGAAGGAATAAGTTCCCAGCCTAGAATACGAATTAAGTTCCCATGTAGTAGACATTTCTTGCAGGACTTGGCATAGCGCACAACATTTGTCTTCATAGTAGACCAATAGTAACCAGAGCTTTGTATTTTTTGAGCTAACGTAAGACCATTAGAGTGAGACCCACATATGCCATCATGGACTTCAGCTAACACATGTTCATACTCATTTTTCTCTAAGAACCTAAGAAGTGTTCCATCTAGACCCTTCCTAAACAAGTCACCAGAGATGATGGTATGACAGGAGGCATTGCGAATGAGTTGTCATTTCTCATTGTAGGTTAAGTTGTCAGGAATGATTTAGTCACGTAGGTAGGATTAGATTTTAGCATAGCAAGAGGAATCATGGCCAATTATAGTACAAATCACATGATTTTTAGGGGAGTCATAGGTAGGATAATGTAGTTCTTCCAGTTGTAAGATAGAAGCCAAGATGGCCATAGCATCAACCACCTTATTTTCAGCCCTAGGAATTTGTTGAAATGTGACAAAAGAGAAGTAGTTTTTGAGGTCATCAATCATCTTCTTCTATGAAATTAATTTTTTATCTTTTGTTTGATAGTCATTATTAGTTTGATTGATGACAAGCTGGGAGTCTCCAAAAATATGTAGCTCGACAATTCTCCATTCAATAGCCAGCTTGATTCCATTTGTTAAAGCCTCATACTTTGCTATGTTGTTTGTGCAAGGAAACAATAATTTGTATGACTTTGGAATAGTGTAACCATGAGGTGTGATAAATAGAATTCTAGCTCCAACACCATTCTATGTGTGAGATCCATCAAAGAACATTTTCTAGGTGCACTCAGTCACATACATGATGGACGTGTCAGGAAAGTCAATCTAGATAGGAGTATTATCTGGTAGAGGAAATTCAATGAGTAGGTCAGCAATTGCTTGTCTTTTTATAGCTTTATGATAAATGTACTCAATGTCAAATTTAGAAAGGATCATCATTTACTTAGCCAACCGATCAATAAGAGTAAATTTACTGAGAAAGTATTTTAGAGGATCAATTTTTGCAATAAGATGTGTAGTATGTGCTAACATGTAATGTCTGAGTTTTTGAGATGCAAACACCACAATGAGGAAATATTTCTCAATGTTATTGTAATTGATCTTATAAGCTACCCATGTTTTTCTGATATAATATATCGCTCTTTCTTTCCCATGTTCATCTTGTTGTGCTAGTAATACCCCTAGGGATGTAGTTGTACTTGAGATGTACAAAATAAGAGGTTTCCTTGAGATATGATGCATTAAGATTGGAGGTTTGGCTAAATATTCTTTAATATGTTGAAGAATTTTTTCACATTCTTCATTCCATGTACATGTAGTTCTTTTGTGTAGTTTTTTATTAAAAGGTTGAGCTCTATCAGCAAGTTGAGATATGAACCTCCTGATAGATTGAATACATCCTTGCAGAATCCCAGTTGACTTATGTTCATAGGAGGTGGAATTTCCATAATAGTTTAGACCTTCTTGGGGTTGACCTCCATTCCTTTTTCTAAAATGATGTATCAGAGTAGTTTTCCCGAGGTGATGCCAAAAGCACACTTCTTAGGATTCAATCTGAGCTGAAATTGTTCCATCTTGTCTAATATCAAACTCAAATCTTCAATATGTGTATTCATATTTTTAGACTTAGCCAAGGTATCATTCACATAATCTTCCATGTTTTTATGCATCATGTCATGACATATTGTAGTCATAGCTCTTTGATAGGTAGATCCTACATTTTTAAATCCAAATGGCATGACATTTCAACAAAAGGTTCCCCATGCATATGTGAAGGAAGTCTTCTCTTGATCTTTATGAGCTATCTTGATCTAATTATATCTTGAGAAACCATCCATAAGAGAATACATTTCATAACCCTTAGTCATATCCACTATCATGTTTATGTTTGGGAGTGGAAAGTCATCCTTTGGGTATGCTTTATTAATATCTCATAATTTTGTGCATACACGAATAGATTTGTCATGTTTAGAATAGGTACAATGTTAGATATCCATTCGACATATTCAATAACCCTTATGAATCCAACACTTATGAGTTTTTCTAACTCTTCTTTGACTAGGAGAGCTATATGTGGATGCTTTTTTCAAAACTTTTATTTTACCGACTTGATATTAGGAGCTATAGATAGATGATGCATAATAAGATTAGTGTCAAGACCTAGCATGTTTGAATATGTCCAAGAAAATTTTATCTTCTTTTCTCTCAAGAATTCAATGAATTATTATTTTTCATCTACTGACAAAGATTGAGCTAGATGTATGAGATGAGGTGTTTTAGTTGTTCCAAGGTTTATAGCTTGGGTTGGCTCTATCAAGACTGAAGATCTTTCCTGAAAGTAATTGGGTAGGATACCAAGTACCTCATCTTTGGGCACCTCAAAGAGGTTTTCACCTTCTAATACATCTTTTTTTTTTAATTTTTTTTGGCTCTGACACTGCCACAAAGTGGTTTCCACATTTAGAGCACCCATTCTTTTTCATTTTTCATTTTATTTTGTGACTAAGGTACTTGATAAATGTCTCAGTCATATATATTTTTTGGTTCACTGGTAGAAGAAACATAGGTTCAATGGCATTAAGGTAACATGAAATTTCATAGTCATTATAAAAGGAAGGTAATGTAGGTTGTTGGTTTTTCTATGACCAATCGATAAGGTTGGGGTACTTGAGGGGGAGGGAAAGGATGAGCTCCAAAGTATTGATATGTGGGGAATCATCTCCAGTGATAAGATATTCAAGGCTTTTAAGGTCTCCTTCAAAAATACCTAGATCGACTTGATTCCAAGAATGGTAAACTTGATCAACAAAAGTGACATGTAAGTTTGAAGCATCAAGCCATACGGGTGACTTGTCTACCACCTCAGTTTGGTTAGCATAGGTATGAACCAAATCTATCCCTAATTCAATTGACTCAATTGAGATATAATCCCATTTAGGTTCTTGTGAGTCAACATATCTATCTCTTTATAGAAATCATGCCATGTTTTTGCGGATGCGTTCCATGTTCTAGAGGAGATCCTTCTTCATTCCAAAGGATAGCAGTAGAAGTTACAATTTTTTCCTCATTTTGATAAAAAAAAAGGAGTAAACAAAGTTTCTTCCTCAGATTCACTATTATCAGGAGATGGGTCAAAAGCAGGTTGCACATTAGAAAATCCCAATCCAACTTTATTCTGATATTTTTTGTATTACTATGAATCATAGGTTCAACGAGAGCATGTCTCTTATCACTTAAAGGACCATGACCAAGATAAACCATTTTAGCTAGGAATTCATATCCTTTTACATATTTTTCAGGAGACATTGTAGAAGTAAGCACAACTTTTTCAAGTTCTTTTCCTCTATAGACCCATTCTCTAACAACTTGTTCTTCTCTTTCATCTTCTAAAGGAACTGAGGATTTGACAAAAATACCATAACATGTCATGGCATAAGATGAGGTTTTTTTAATGTTTTGAAGGTTTCCTATAAGAGCGAGGGGACACTAGGATTGTAGTAATGGAGTCAAGTTGATATTCTCCCATCCCTAGATTCAACATTTTCATCTTCTCACAATCAGCAAGAGTAGGCCTATTCTCATCGGCAACTCTATTGTGCGCTACCAAGGACTCAACAATAAGTGAATTTATAGACATGGAATTATCTCCTGGAATAGAGATCTCAGTCTCGTTGAAGGGGGATTTTATGTATTGATGGTAAGTAGAGGGGACTGCCTACATATCATGAATCCAAGGTCTCCCTAGAAATATTTTATTAGCAAGAAGGATATAAAGAACTTGAAAGACCACCTCTTTTAAAATTGGACCAACTTGAATGGGTAATACAATCAATCCCTTAAAAGGCCTCTCAACCTCGTCATAAGCCTTGATAGTGATTTTTTTCCTTGAATCAATAGTAAATTCTGATAATCCCAACTACTTAATTACATTAAAATAATATATATTTAACCCAACACCATTATCTATCAACACATGTTTGACTCGAGTTTGATAGATTTGAATCTCAATGTGCAAGGAAAGGTTGTGTGGGTGACTTAAGGATTTGTAATCTTCCTCTAAAAAGGAAAGGTAATGCGGAGCAATGATAAGATTAACCATAGTCTGGAATTGATCAGTGTCAATGTTCTTAGGGAAACTAGCTGTTTGTAAAGATTTTTCCAAGATCTCCTTGTGTGTAGGTGATAATTCTAGTAACTCAAATATCAAAATCTAGGTTGGAGTTCATTGAAGTTGGTCTACTAGACTATAGCTTGGCTTTCTAGATGTAGAGGTTCGCTTAGAAGAGGATGTCACTTGTTTGGAATTTTATTTCTTTGAAGAGTTTGAACCCCTAATCATGACTTAGGGTTGGCTCCCAGTGATAGTATTGAGATTTTCCCTAGGCAAAGGAGAGTTGATACCTCTAAGCATGGCAATGTGGCTATACTCATTGGAAGGTTGGGATTTCCTGGAAGAACTAACACCTCTCAAGATGACCTTAGGTACCTTATAAATATTTGAATCATAGTCAGGTCTATTATGTCTCACCATGTTAACACTTTCATTCATTGGATTGAGCATGTTGATGACATTTTCATTGTTTGTGTAGGTATAATTGATCTTAAATCCTTCTTTCTTAGATGTTGATGCCTCCTCTTTATCATACTTAGGGAGTGGCTCCATAAAATATTTATGATCAGAATTCTTAACAAGACCATCTACACTGACTTTCCCATTCTCAATAAGATCTTGGATAACATGTTTCATCCTTATGCAATTTTTAGTCTTATGTCTTTTGTTCTTATGATATTCATAGTAATGATTATCATTCCACCATTTGGGTTTCACCTCAGGTTCATAAGGCTTAGCATATTATGGTAATGTGACAATCTTGTTGGAACATAATGTCTTAAGTATCACATCGTATGAGTCTCCCAAAGGTGTAAAATCATGCTTAGGCTTAGGTTTCCATGAAGATCTAGCCTTATTAGAGTTATTATACTTCAAAACCTCTTGTTGTTGACTTATTAAGATAGCACTAGCCAAGTTGAAAATGGGCTTCTTAGGCTTGAGTTCATCAAAAACTCTATCATTAACCAAGTTCTTGTTCTTGTTCCAAGAATTACCCTTATCTTTGTTGTATCCATTACTATTATTGGATTTTTCTTTGCTCAATGTGATTTCACCCTTTTTGACCAAGATATCTTCTATTCGGAAAGCAATTTTGATCATGTCATTAAAAGTGAAGAAGACTTGCTTTCTAAGGTCATAGTACAATTTAGGAATAAGATTATTAACAAAGATGTCAATTTTTCTATTCTCAGGAAGTTATCGTAGATATATTGAGTGTATATTTCTCCATATTTGTGAGAATGTGACAAAGGGTTCACCTTGCATTTTCTTAATGTTTCATAAGTCAAGCATAATCATTGGATGTTGAATATTGTAAGAGTATTGTTGTATGAACCTTTTCACTAACTCATACGAAGACTTAAGTGGAGGTGTAATCTTTGTAAACCATTCCATTGCTTGGCCACTTAGACTCCTAGGAAATAGTCTCATGAGATAAGTGTCGTCATGCATGAAATCTATACTTAAAGCATAAAATTGTCTAACAGGATCATGTGGATCCCCATTTCCATCATATTAGTCATACTTAGGGATCTCAATATCTCTTGGAAAAGGCATCATGTATAAAATCTTATCAAAAGGTAAAGTACATATAGATTCCATAAAAAATGATGATTTAGGCTTATCCTTTTCCCTTTTCAAACTTGACAGCTCATTCTCCAAATTTTTTATTTTCTTGATTAGAACCTCCAAAGGTGAGGGTTCTCTTTTCTGAATTAATCCATCAATGTCAAAGTCATGTGGAAGCTTCAATGCTCTAGAAGCTAAGTATACAAATTATTGACCACCATTTTGTTCCAATGTCTTCAACATAAGTATTTGGTAGCGATCATCTTGTTGAAAATTCAAGAGCTCTTCTTCAATAATTTGTGCTCCGTATTGTTACCATGTTGGGAGTTACATCTAGAATGTGAAGATCTTGGAGGTGAATCATATCCACTGTGTTGAGATCTTGGAGGAGATCTTGGTGGTGAAATATTTCCATTATTCCCACTATTCCCATAGAAATTTTTATTAAATTTTGTTGAGCCAATCTGGCTATTTGTTCTTCCATGTAAGCTTTTCTTTCTAATTCAATTCAGCTTAACCTTTCATTTTTCTCAAAAAGGTCGTTGAATCACTTTTTATGCTCTTCTCTAGACATGGTGAAAGATAAAGTATTTTCAGATTTTGAGGAGGCAATAGGTGTCTCACAGGTGCTATCAAAAATACTTCCAAAAGGATCAAACCAAATTTTGGTGTTCTCCTCTTCTTTGTCAAAGATAACCTGAGGGTCTTTGTCCCGATGATGCTGATGCCTAGTGGAAAAGGGTAATTCATCAAAGCTAAATGGTGGTTGCTTTCTTTGATCGATTTGGTATCTAGTTGTTACTATCATGAATGAGAGTGTAAAGAGCCAATTAAGATGACACAAGATAACTTGATATCCACCATAGAAAAATAAAAGTGTTCACTTCTTCAAAAGAAGGAAAAGAAGAGAATAAAAGAGAGAGAATACGATGACTTGTCATGAAGTGCCCAAGCTGTGGGTAAGATCCCTGTGTATGACACTTGTGACTTGAGTCAAAAGATAAAGTCTAAGCCAAGATGAGATAACCAAGAGAGATTATACAAGTGAATAACTCTAATAGTCAAGAATCTAACCAAGGAATCTAAGTAATCCTTTTCAGCTAGAACAACTCATATCCTGTCAATTTCAGACTAAGAGACCAAAAGGAGTCAAATGTAAGCTTTCTAAACTAGCTAAGAGAAAATTTGGACCAAACCAACTCAGATCAGAATCTAGGTGATAGACCTCAAGTAACTAGGTGACAGTTAGATATAAAAGAAAATTCATATGATAGACCCCGGTATAGTAAGATGACATTTTAATGTGATACGATATATTATAAAAAGGAAGGACAACATACCCCAGTATTGTGGGGCAATATTTCTCTAGACTACAAATGAAACTTTAGAATTACATGTGATATTTCTCACTAAAGCATGTGATATTTAATCAGTAGACAACAAAGGACCTATTTTGACTTAAGATCCTTGTTCTAGTCAACCATTTTGACTAATCCAAAAAAGTGATAGTGTGTAACAACAAGTTTGTGATTTTTAAAGAAATTGTGGCACATAGAGTAGTCTTCAAACAATCAAGCAAGGGACAAAACAAAATTTCATGATACAATCATTTGTGGGGTCTCAAAGGAAAACTCCATGAATGGTACCATCATGTATTTGTTCAAATGATTTCCATAGGTCTTGCACAAAATGAAGACATATCAAACAAGTTCTACCTAAGGTCAAGAGGGAAGTGCTTCAACCTTTTCCCACAACTTGATGTTCTTAGCCCCATGATTAAGTGTTTGAATGGCTTTTCCTAAGAATATGAAAGTTATCAATCAATTAGAAGAAAATAATTTATGCAGAGGGCCTAGGTGGACTTGAAATCAACAAATAAAAGAGGGACTTCAATAGTGTTTTTACAACACCGACCAAGCATCTTCACGAGGATCATTCTCCTTGATCCAAGCCAACTCCACAACCTATCAGAGTGAAAACCTTATATTTATGCCACCAGAGGCTTTACATCTTTTATAAACATCACCAATGTACCTCAAATACATTAGTGTCTTCAACCAAGAAACTATCTCTTACTAAGTGCTCACTAGCCCAATCATCAAAATATGCTTCCTTGCTATCTCTGGACAAACCCGCACACAAATAGGTATAAATTTTGACAAATATAAAAAATTATCAATCACTCTAGTGAGAATGGGTGTAATTAGGTTTTCACAAACATATTGGAATCTGAGAAAGATCCAATGGTTGGTTGGAAAGATATTGCCCCCGCATTGAACTGCATTTTTGTGGAACATTCATCTTCAACTTTCTTCAACATGTTTGATCCTTTATTCAATCTCTCATCCATCCCTGAAAAAAAATATTCAATGAAACATATTATACATGTAATGGAATCTCCCTACAGTCACATTAATCACAATAAGTGAGGGAGTCTCATATGTTTATTGCAACTTCAAACTAAATTATTGATTGCACAAACAAGACTCTAGGAACAGTCAGAAAATCTGATTGCCTTCCTTGCTCAAAACTTCACAAAAATGATGAAAATGTGTATAGAAATTAATAAAAAATCAAACCATGTATATTTCAAATAATTTCCAATCAATATTGTATTGTAACAAGAGTTTAACAATGCCCAAGAGAGGACTGCTCCCTCACAACAACATCTTGACTGTTTGCAAAGAATTAATTTGTATTGATTCAAAAACTTCTTACATTGTCTTCCTTCAATTCCAACTCAATAAAGACACCCTAAAAATGCTCTCATACCCAAACTCATGCACACCATTCAATAAACTACTCCCAAACTGGTTGCAACTGCTCACAAGCTGGTTATAGCCAATTTTATGACTGTCACAAATTAAGTTTATTGTTTATTTTTTTGTCTAGTTGACAACCTAGTTGTCAACTTCGACAACCTTTCACTCTTATGCATTTGTTAACCTTTTAAAGGTTCTTAGGACTCTATCCTAACCTCCAAACACATTAAACCACTCTATAACCCTCTTATCAGCCTTTTAGGCTTATTTTTCCATTTTAGGCAAATTACATCATTTGGGCACTTTTAGTGCATTACATCCCTTTTGATGGCTTTATTGACCATATTCCATTTATTAGGACCTTTATAGGTCATTAAAAATTTCATCAACCTTAGAATCCCCACGTGACCGCTATGTACATTCTAACTCTCAAAATGCCATTAAGGCTTACATTATAAATATCATTACAAAAATGATTCAAACATGAACAAAACATCATTTAAAAGGACCATTACATGGTATTATGAAAATCCAATGACCCAAAAAGGTCATGTTCATCTTTTTTTTCCCCCTAGGATCTATTCAGTGACCCTAGTGTCTTCTTAGGCTTTGTCTTTGGCCCTGGTGCTCCTGCACCAATAATGCTTGAATCACACGTCTTTCCATATTGCCATATTCAAGCTTTGCATCCAAGGGAAAACATATGGTGAGTGTCTTGAGGTGATCAAGATAAGTCCACTTGGATCAATCCTTGCACACAGGAAGTCACACGATGAAAATGGTTAGCCTCTTAGTCTTAAGGTTCTTAATAAGAATCTTTATTCATGACTATCCTATGTAGTTTTGCAAGAGAAATTAAGGCCTATAGCCCTACAAGCACCCAAAATGTTGGAAACCATAATTGAAACAATTGTTGTATTGTCATTGATGTCAAAACCTTAACTGGTAAGACTGTTTCTACTTAGGAAAGTACTATATCTATTGAAGTGTTGTGAATGAGTGAAGCAAGGTTGGTAACAATAGCACCTAGGGAAAGGTTGAGTTATCTTGATACTACAAAGTGTACTTGACTATGTTGCACAATGATGAGATAATGTATTGTTTATCTTAGTGAGATTGAAGACTAACTGGTAGGCTTAACCGAGCAAAAATGGATAAAATCATGTTTAAGCCGAGTTATGTTAGTGTCAACCAAGTTAGTGGATGCCGAGAAAAATCCTATGTTGATTGAGTATCAGTAAATTGCCGAGGAAGATAGTGCATGTTGAGGAAACAATTTTAGTAACGACTGAGCGTTCTACATGAAGACCAAGTGGATGATCACAATATTGATCGAGCATCAACAATTTTATATTTGAAGAGAATTCTTGGATTATGTAAAATGTGTTGTATGGAAGCATTTAATGCACTGTAAAATGTTTTATTGTAAATCTTTATGAGATTTGAGATGTTTCTAGAAAAGAAGGCAAAGAACAAAATGTGGGTAGATTCAATGAATTTGACCTAACCCTAAGATCTATGAATGAGATTAAGCATAAAAATATGAGTTAACCTAATTGAGGAAAGTATTAAGGGAACCTGAACATTGGATTAGATGTATGAGAGTGGAGAAAAAGGTTGATGTATTGGGGTGAAACTGAAATACTGGAAGATAAGTTTTATTAACTATATAAGAAAAAAGGCTGAAGGTGAAGTGTGGTGATTGCTTGAAGAAAAGTTCTGAGCAAATTAGAGATGGAGATGGCAAAGTTTCAAAGTAAGTAAACTAGTATTTGTGTACGGAATTGGATTTGATATTTGCAAAGTAAGTTGTATATTTTTCAGATCAACACTGCTGCTACTTTCTAACCATTGTAATAGTCAAAATCCTTTTAACAGAGGTTGATCTAATAGTCATAAGTTAAATCCTTTGAACAAGGTTGCATTCTAATGGAATGTATGTAAGTCCTTTGACCAGGCTCACTTTTAATAGGGTGATTAAATCTTTTAACCAGGTCACACTTGACAGTGTGCATTGTAAATTTGACAGGGCTGGCTTTTAACCGAGCTCACTTTAGAAGAGTGAAAATAATAGTAGCATGTTACAAACTGGTTTTTCCCATATTGGGTTTCCACTATAAATCCTGGTGTCATACTTGTGTGTGAATGTTTTGGTGTGAACATTTCTATGGTTTACAAGTTAGATACAGCTGGGTAGTGGACTGCATTTTTATATGTTTCTATTGATGAATCAGTGATGACCAAGTTTGTTTTGGTTGCTTGATCTGATTTAAAGTAAAGTTTTTAAGTTTGTCTTATACATCAAGACCTGAGAACAATTGATTCACCCCCCCTCTCTATTGTTCTAAATCATATTAGCAATTGGTATCAGAGCTATGTTGCTTATTGGTGTATACAAAAATCAAGTTTAAAGGGACTTGAAGCAAATGATCAAGATGTATAAGAAGGAGGTACCGAAGCTGAATAAGTAGAACTTCCCTGCATGGAAAAGCTTGATGAAGCTACACCTGGCTGGTATTGGTGATTCTACAAAGTACTATATTGAGAATGACTATGTATCACCTGCTACACCTATGACTGCCGAAGAAATGAGAGCTAAGAAAGAACATAATCAGGTAATGCTAGAAATTGCATATGCCCTAAGCTATCCAAAATTTGAAGACATTAAGGACTATACAACTGCTAAGGAGATGTGGGACACTCTTGCAAAGATCTATGGTGATGACTTATTTGTACTAAAAGCAAAAGCTGAGAGTCTCAGAGGTAAGTTTGATGAAATGAGAATGCAAGAAGGTGAAAACATTGCACAATATTGTGGTAGAATAAAAGAAGTTGTAAATGCTATTAGGGGAGCCAATGGAACTATTGATGAGGAACCATTATTGGAAAAGTACTAAGAACTCTGCGTCCTATATATGCTATCAAGATCTTAGCTATTCAAGAATCTAGATGTAACTCTGCAAATGGACTCACTTTGGAAGGTTTGATTGGTAAGTTGACTGCTTTTGAACTCTCTAATTATGATAATTTCACTATTGGAAGTATTGGAAATGTTGAATCTTCTTTTAAGTCACAATTAGTTTTGAACAAACCTAAGAAGGAAAAAGAAAGATGCACAAGTGAAAGTGAAAATGAAAGTGAAAGTGAAAGTGACAGTGATACTTCTGATGAAGAACTTGAAGATCTAGAAGCTCTTATGGCTAGAAGACTGAGAAGAGGAAAAGAAAAGTATAAACGTAAACTCCCTATCATATGTTTTGCATGTAATAAGGTCAGTCATATAGTTGCTAGATGTCCTAACAGGAAGGATAAAGATGATGAAAGGAAAAGAAAACACAAAGATAGAAGAGATGACAGAAGCTACCGAAGGAACAAAGACTACAAGGGAAAATGTAAGAAATCTTGTTATATTGCTGAAGAAGGAACTAACACTGATGGTGATGATGTTGAAATTGAAGTTGTCTATGTTGCAATGAAAGATGAATCTGATGAGGATGAGAAAACTGCATTAATTTCCTATGTGAACAAGAATGATAAATGGATTATTGACAGTGGATGTTCACATCACATGACTGGTGATAAGGATAAGTTTGAAACTTTATATCATTACGGAGGTAAAAGTGTAACATTTGGTAATGATGCACCATGTCCTATTAGAGGAAAAGGTTTGATTAAATTGGCTGATAAGATATCTTGTGAAAATGCTTATTGGGTTGATGGTTTTAATTATAACTTGTTAAGTGTTGCTCAGTTGAACAAAAATGGTTACCGAGTAGAATTTCATCACAAGAAAGATAAAATATTTTATGCCACTGGTGAACTGATTGGAAGTGGAGAGAAGACTAGAGGTAATTTGTTCTATCTTGATCTATCTAAAGAAACATGTTTAATTGCACAACTTGATGATATTTGGTTATGGCATAAGAGGCTGTGTCATGTGAATTTTGACAATTTGGTAGAGATAAGTAAGAAGAAGAAAGTAAGAGGTCTACCTAGACTAAAGAAACCTAAGAATATAATGTGCAAGGAATGACAAAGTCAAGTTTCAAGAGCAAATCCTTTACTTCTAAAAACATTTTAGATTTGGTTCATACTAACCTTTGTGGACCTATGGGTATACAAAGTTACTGTGGTGCTAGATACTTTATCTTGTTTGTTGATGATCATACCAAGATGATGCATGTAGTGTTTTTAAGAGAGAAATCTGATGCTTTTCAATTCTTTAAGTGGTACTTGGCTAAAGTTGAGAAGGAGATAGGTAGGAACCTGAAATGTCCTAGATCTGACTGAGGTGGAGAATTTACATCAAATGAATTTAATCTATTTTATAATGTAAGAGGTATTAGAAGACAGATGTCTGCACCTAGAACTCCTCCACAGAATGGTATAGCAGAAAGAAGAAACAGATCTATCTTGGACTGTGCAAGGACATTGATGATTGAAAAGAATGTGCCTTAGAAATACTGGAAAGAAGCTATAAGCACTGCTATTTACACTCTTAACCGGGTACAAGTCAGAAAAGGTACATATCTGACACCTTATGAATTATGGTATGGACATGCACTGAATGTTAAATACTTTAGAATCTTTGGAAGCAAATGCTATATACTAAAAGATACTAGGAATGGAAATTTTGATGCTAAAAGTGAAGAAGGCATATTCCTAGGGTATTCCATGAAAAGTAAGGCTTATAAGTGTTTGAACTCTAACACTAACAAAATAGTGGAAAGTGTGAATGTAAGAATTGATGAGTATGCAAAAAGAAATGAAGCTAACAGTAAAAGAGAACCAGATGATTATAGATCTTTTGTGTACATTGAATAGGAAGAAGAGTCAAGTAACAGACTTGCACCTGATGCCAAGTCTCGGATAAGCAATGCCGAGCAACAGAAAGGTAATGTCGAGTGTTAGGAAAATAGTGCCGAGAAAGAACAAGAACATGCCGAGCTACAGAATGGTACTGCCGACTATCAGGAAGAGGTTGCCGAGCATTTAGAAGTTGAATCTGAAAATCTTGTTGGGGAACTTGATGAAATAGAAGATAAAAATGCTGAACCTATTTTGGCAAAATATGTAACAAGACATCACAAGCCTGAATAGATAATTGGAGATAAAGATGCTGGAATCCAGACCAAAAGTAAGATCAAGGATCCAACATGCCTACTATGTGAATTTGAACCTAAAACAACAAGAGAAGCATTGGAGAATGAAGATTGGATACAAGCAATGAATGAAGAGATTGACTAGATCGAGAAAAATGATACTTGGACACTAGTGCCAAGACTTGAAAATAAGAATGTTATAGGAACAAAATGGGTATTTTGAAATAAGATGAATGAAAATGGTGAAATCACTAGGAACAAAGCTAGACTAGTATGCAAAGGCTACGCACAAGAAGAAGGAATAGATTATGGGGAGACATTTTCCCCTGTAGCTAGACTGGAAGGAGTAAGAACTCTACTTGCATATGCTGCCTATAAAAATTTCAAGGTTTATCAAATGGATGTCAAGTTTGCATTTCTAAATGGTATATTAGAAGAAGAAGTTTACATAGAATAGCCAGAAGGTTTTATTGATCCAAACAAAAGACACATGGTATGCAAACTAAACAAAGCATTATATGGATTGAAACAAGTGCCCAGAGCATGGTATGAGAGGTTGCATAACTATTTGATGCAGATTGGCTTTTCAAGGACAAATGACACAAGCAATCTGTATATGAAAGATGAAGAAAGAAAAGGTATTTTTTTAGCAAAAAATTTTGTTGATGACATTATTTTTGGTGGACAAGATGATTTGTGTAAGAGATTTTCAAATGAAATGCAAACTAAATTTGAAATGAGTATGTTTGGAGAAATCAAATTCTTTGTTGGTTTACAAATATATCAGATGAAGAAAGGAATTTTCATTACAAAGTCTAAGTATGTGAATGAAATATTGAAAACTTTTGGGATGGAAGATGCTAGACGAGTAGGAAATCCTATGGTTACTGGACATAAGTTATCTAAAAATGATGATGCTGCTGAAGTGAATCAGACTTTGTATAGATCCATGATTGGAAAGTTACAGTATGTTGTACATAGCAGACCAAATATTGCATTAGCTGTTGGGATTGTGGCAAGATTTTTTGCAAATCCTAAGGAAACACACATGATGGCTGTGAAGAGAATTATGAGATATTTGAAAGGAACTGCTGACTATGGGCTATATTATAAGAAGAATGATAGATTTGAACTGAAAGTTTATACTGATGTTGATTAGGTAGGAAATGTAGATGATAGGAAGAGTACAAGTGGTGGAGCTTTCTTTCTTGGATAGAGATTAGTTTCCTGGACAAGAAAGAAACAAAATTGCATTTCCCAATCTACTGCTCAGGTTGAGTATGTTGTTGTTGTAGTAAACTATTCAAATCTAGTCTGGATAAAAAAATTGTTGGTAGGAATGAAGGAAGAAATCACTGAACCTGTTGTTATTTTCTGTGACAACAGAAGTGCTATTAATATTTCTAAGAATCCAATGATGCATACAAAGACCAAACACATAACAATCAAATACCACTACTTGAGAGAATTGGTACAAGACAAAGAAGTCCGACTGGAGTATGTGAATACAAAAGAAAAAATAGTAGATACATTCACTAAAGCTTTACCTAAAGAAGCTCATGAGTACCTGAGAAGCAAATTAGGGGTCCTTCCCCTAATTGAGGCTGCCTAGTCAAGCTAGGAGCACTGCATCAAATATGCTACAATAGAATATCTGACACATTGATGTAGAAGAATGTCACACTTTAGGACTGCCCTAGAGTTGTGAAGAAAGGGCACAAACACTGAATCAGTCATAAGATGATAGAGGGAGAAACACTGAACTACAAAGACACTATCTACATCTGTTGGATGTATGTTATGTTGCTGCTTTGGCATTTTTGTCAAAGAGGGAGAAGATATTGATAATGATAACACATGATACTGAGAATAGAGAAGAAACTGAAAGGTAAGAGGAAGATGAATTGAAATGAAAGATCAGGATAGAGGGAGATTTGATTACTGCTGATGGTCACAAAAGTATGATTTATAGATACTGAATCAAAATGAAGCTAATGATATTATAAACTTCTCTAATGGATAGATAAGTTTTGGATTGGTTGGTAATCCATGTGTTATTCAGGTGATATCATATGGTGTTGCCATCAATGCCAAAGAGGGAGATTGTTGGAAACCATAATTGAAACAATTGTTGTATTGTCATTGATGTCAAAACCTTAATTGGTAAGACTGTTGCTACTTAGGAAAGTACTATATCTATTGAAGTGTTGTGAATGAGTGAAACAAGGTTGGTAACAATAACACCTAGGGAAAGGTTGAGTTATTTTGATACTACAAAGTGTACTTGACTATGTTGCACAATGATGAGATAATGTATTGTTTATCTTAGTGAGATTGAAGACTAACTGGTAGGCTTAACCGAGCAAAAATGGATAAAATCATGTTTAAGCTGAGTTATGTTAGTGTCAACCGAGTTAGTGGATGCCGAGAAAAATCCTATGTTGATCGAGTATCAGTAAATTGCCGAGGAAGACAGTGCATGCCGAGGAAACAGTTTTAGTAATGACTGAGCATTCTACATGAAGACTGAGTGGATGATCATAGTATTGATCAAGCATCAGCAATTTTATATTTGAAGAGAATTCTTTTTGGGGACAACATTGTTTGAATTCTTGGATTATGTAAAATTTGTTGACTTTATTTATTGATTGTATGGAAGCATTTAATGCACTGTAAAACATTTTATTGTAAATCTTGATAAGATTTGAGATATTTCTAGAAAAGATGGTGAAGAATAAAATGTGGGTAGATTCAATGAATCTGACCTAACCCTAAGATCTACAAATGAGATTAAGCATCAAAAGATGAGTTAACCTAATTGAGGAAAGTATTAAGGGAACCTGAACGTTGGATTAGATGTATGAGAGTGGAGAAAAAGGTTGATGTATTGGGGTGAAACTGAAATATTGGAAGATAAGTTTTATTGACTGTATAAGCAAAAAGGCTGAAGGTGAAGTGTGGTGATCACTTGAAGAAAAGTTTTGAGAAAATCAGAGATGGAGATGGCAAAGTTTCAAAGTAAGTAAACCAGTATTTGTGTACAGAATTGGATCTGATATTTGCAAAGTAAGTTGTATGTTTTTCAGATCAACACTACTGCTACTTTCTAACCATTGTAATAGTCAAAATCCTTTCAACAGAGGTTGATCTAACAGTCATAAGTTAATCTTTTGAACAAGGTTGCATTCTAATGGAATGTATGTAAGTCCTTTGACTAGACTCACTTTTAATAGGGTGATTAAATCCTTTAACTGGGTCACACTTGACAGTGTGCATTGTAACCTTTGATAGGGTTGGCTTTTAACTGAGCTCACTTCAAAAGAGTGAAAATAATAGTAGAATGTTACAAAGTGGTTTTTCCCATATTGGGTTTCCACTATAAATCCTGGTGTCATACTTGTGTGTGAATGTTTTGGTGTGAACATTTCTATGGTTTACAAGTTAGATATAGCTGGGTAGTGGACTACATTGTTATATGTTTCTATTGATGAATCAGTGATGACCAAGTTTGTTTTGGTTGCTTGATCTGATTTAAAGTAAAGTTTTTAAGTTTGTCTTATACATCAGGACCTGAGAACAATTGATTCACCCCCCCTCTCTGTTGTTCTAAATCATATTAACATAAAATGCATAGTCTTGCAATAAATATTTAGACCTCTCATCCCTATACAAATTGAATATACTCCCCTTGTAGTATTGTAAACAAGATTTAGACCAAGAAGGCCCTACAAGCACCTAGTCAAGTATAGTCTTGCTTAGAAAGATTTAGGCAAATATGCCCTATACATGAATAAGCATTAGAAGTAGAAATATCCAAGTATTCAATGTCTTTAGATTGAAGGAAGATTTTTATTATAGTTGGATGGATTTATCTAGGTTCTCTTGTTTCCCACTTGGGTTGTTCCCAAAAGATTGCTCTCTTGGCATGCCCTCTAAAGGTAAATGCAAGAAAAGAAATTGATAGCTAGCGGAGGTCTAGATTTCTAATTTTCCATAAGGAAAAGAGAATACTCTCCTACTCCATAGTGTCTCCCAAACACATCAAGCACATGTTCATTTATGAAAAGAAAACTAATTAAGCTAGGTGCCTAGAAAATCAAGTATATGCAAGCACAATGTTTATTTGTATCTCCAAGGAAACCTACAAAACCATAAGTTAGTAGTCTTAGTAATGAAAATTATTTGACAAGAAATTCCTACAAAACCGTAAGTTAGGACATAAAAAGTATGCAAATAAAATCAACAACCCTGCAAAACAACTTGTTAAGTTCTGCTAGAAAACCAGAAAACCCAAAAATGCAAGAAAATACAAGAAAACTTGACTAAGACTCAGACTGTGATAGCAAATGAAACTAGGTGACACTTCATAGTCTACTAGGAAAATCATACAATATATATCTGGAAAGTAGACAATATTCTAGAACCGTGCGATAGACTACAAAGAACTAGGATGATATTCTGCCAGAAGGCAGACAATATACCACAGAAAAAAGAAATGATATTTTAGCAATGCAAAGTTTCATCTAGTAGTATTAAGAAATATCACCCCACTATAGCATGAAATGTCATATGGTTTTTTGTCTTGCAAAACAAAATTTATGAACTTGCAACAATAAAAATCCAAAAATGCAAGAAATGGAGCTAAAAATGAGAGTCTAACCCCATGGTGGGCACCAAAAATGTGTGATCAAAATGTTACACACTTATATAAACCATTTCACTTGAGAGAATCCATGGAAGAGGAGATATCAAGAAGCGTCTTATAGCTTCCTATCTATGATGTGTAAGAATCTAAAAATTATGTATACTGGCTCTCAAATGAACCTCAATAAGAAACTCTTACAAGGTGCACCATGGAATGGAAGATTCAAAATGATAATGCAAGATGAGAGATGGTCTAAATAAAATTCAAGAGATAATCTAGAATGAAAATGCAAGAACAAGAAAGTAAAGCTAATCTAACAACATTATAGTACATCCTACTTAAGAAAATGTGACTTAAGCTAAATGCAACAAGGAAATGCTAAGCTATGAATGCAAGTAAACTAGAATGCTCTAATAATGCAAGAATGCCAAATATTGTAAGATAAAGATTCTAGATTGGAAGATTAAGATTAGCCAAGAAAGAGGAGAGAGTCTCCTTTTGAAGAGAAATGGATGGTGGAGATTAAGAGGCAAAATCCAAGGGTGGAGAATAATCCCTATTTTGACTTTAGGGAACAAGATTCTCAAGAGGAAAAATCAATGGACATGAAAGGTTGGGTAGAAATGAGTGGAGAGGGCTAAGAGGCAAAATATATTCCACTTTTGTCTTTTTGTCTTTTTTTTTTCAAATTAGGAAATTCCTTTTTTATGTGCACACATAGGATAAAGTGGGTTTATTTAATTAAAAGAGGAACACGTTCTTTTAATTAAATAAAACTTAGGATAAAGTGGTCAAAATTTAGTATATAATCAAATAAATGATTAAAGTGATGATTTGATCAAGATATAAGATTGATTAAGCATGAGATAAAGTATGGTATTTTAAATTTTAATGTTAGAGTGGAGCTCAAGGTTTACTAGACTATTTCTGGGTGATTACACCCCCTCCCTTTTCTTTTTCTTATTTTTTCCCCTTGGGCCTTTTGAGTTTTTTGGTCTTATCTCCCATTTAGTTATTTTTTCCAAGTAAGCCTCTTTCCAAAGCAAGTTCTAGGGTTTTTTTAGACGTTTGGACTTTCAGACTCTCTCAGGTTTTTGGACCTTCAAAAGACCGAAGCTTCAAAATCTCTCGCATAAGAAAGCTCCATTTTTTTGCTCCTTTTGGTCTTTTAGACTTGACAAGTTTTCAGACCTCCAAAAGTCTGAAGCTCTGAAACCACGAACCCCCTGCACCAAAGTTTTGGAATTTCGGTCCTTCGATGTTTTGAACAACCGAGGTTCTCTGGATCTCCAAAAAATTGAAATATCATAACCCTGACATTGTGAAAAAGGGAACTGATGTCATCTTCCCTCGGGGTTCTATAAATAGTGATCGAGCCAGTCTTTTTGTCATTAACCTCTTAGGTTTTTGAGCATCTTGCAAGGTGATTTATTCAGAGCACTTGAGCATTCAGCCTGTGTGTTCTCTTAACCTCACCAAAGCTTCTTTCATCATCTCAATGTTGGATATTGCTAATGCATGGGGAGGTGATTGAGACATTTAATATGTTTAATCACTATGTTACTTAATGGGAACTCATACTATTGTCATCTATGTTTTGTCACTAATGTCAACATATGTTTCTATGAGTAAAACATGCTAGTTATCACAGTGTACAAACACTGTACGGATGTTTCAGAAGCTGTGAAGATAGATGAGAGTTCAGGAGGATGTTGTGATCTTAGATATAAGATCACATCAAGTAATGTTGCATATTGGATAAGTTACAGATGTTTTGGTGAAGACTGGTCACTAGACTGTAACAGTGAGAAATGATAGAGTTAGTCTCTGTGTTTTGTGTATAGCTTACAAGCGATATGGAATTAGTGCATGCAAACTTTAGAGATGAAAGAAAGAGTATTGAAGAATGTTCTATGAACTGCACAAGGTATGGAAGGCATGATGACATCAGCTGTGCCGTGTAATCTAAAAGGTGATATTTTTGGAAGCTGATTACAGAGATGTAGTGTGTATGATGAATGATGAACTTGAATTAAGGATGTCGGTCCTTAATTGTTATAATTTAATCATTGTATACTTGTTCTAGATACCGTGTGTATCTTAGCAAGGGTTTATGTAATTATTTGTAATTAGGAAATCCTTATGGGCTGACCTATTCATGAGAATTGTAATAAGGTATAAATGAAAGGTCTTTTCTTTGGAAAAGATATGGATGGGTAGAAGATGATATAGAGAGGTTGTGAAGGCTACGAGATTGTGTTTGCTATATGTAGAGTAGAGGTTTGTTGGTGGAATTCATTGGAACTGATCAAGCAAAGACAGTTGCTTCCAAACAGTTCAAAAGATTGTGTATTTCTTCATATACACTTATGTTGTGAAAAATGTGTTCTGAAGGTGGACTTAACCTTCTTTGGGTAGTGAGCCTTGGGTAGTGAGCCCTCTCTTTTGTTCTTAACTCCTAACAGGGTCTGTCCTCTAACAAGGACTATGTACTATAATGTTTCATAAGCTCCTAATAGGGCTATATCTTCTAACAAGGATAACTATACTCCCAGTACATCATTTGTGGGTGCTAATTCCCACCGAGGTTTTTACCTTTAACAGGGTTTTCCCGAGACCAAAATATTGTGTTATTGTGTTGGCATTCGTTATGTTCATTAGATCTAATATTACTTTGACTTAAAGTTTAAATTTTTTTCATACAAGTGATTCACCCCCCATCTAAGTTGTATTGTGGATTGTTATTCCTAACAATTGGTATCAGAGCAAGTGGTCCTTAGAGAGAAAGCTTAACAACTTGAGGTGATTTTGGAGATGACATTCTATAGGAAGGATAGTCTAAAATTTGATCCTGAAAAATTTGATAGTTGGAAGAAAAAAATATGAACTCACCTATTTTGTTTGGGGATTGAATATTGGTTGATTACAAGAAACAAGGTAGCTATAAAGACTGAAGATGAACTGACAACAACTATTGAGGATGAAAAGAAGATATTTTCACTTAATATGATCACAAGAGAAGCACTAATTAGTGCACTCTCTGAAGGAGAGTTTACTAAAGTTAAAGACTTGGATTTGACATACCTGATTTGGGAAAGATTAGAAGCACTATATGAGAGAGACAAGTATAACAAACAAGCAAAGTTACAAAACTAGAAGACAAAGATGGAGAAGCTCCAAATGAATGAGGATGAAAGAATTTGGGCTTATGTTCAAAGGGTTACAGAAGTTGTAGTTGAAATCAAAAACTGTGGAGGTACTTATGATGAAGATGAAATTATTGCGAAGATCCTTAGATCTTTGACAACTTCTTATAAGTTCAAGACTATTTCTATTCAAGAAACTATACCTCTGACTCTAAACTTTAACAGAGAAATATTGATTGCAAAGCTAACTACCGTTGAAGCTATAGAGTTAGGAGAGGCTATACCTAAAGTTGAATCTGCATTTAAGGCATCTGCACACAAGAAATTGTCTTCACTTCTAAGCACCAGCAAAGAAGACCTAAAAGAAGAGCTTGGTGAGTATGCTGAGGAATGGGAACAGATAATGGAAGAAGAAAGAAAGATGGATGAACTTGTTGCACTGATTGCTAGAAGAGAAAAAAGAGGTAAGGGAAAGTTTGAATGAAAGTTACCCTTGAAATGTTTTTCATGCAATAAGTTAGGTCATTTTGCATCTAGATCTCCTACAAGAGTTCCTAAGTACAAACCTAATTTTGACAAGATTAAAAGGGACAAAGATTGTTATTATGCTAGTGAAGGCATTTCAGATGATGACAATTTAGATCATGAAGAGATCTAATTTTTTTCTATTAGAGATGAGCCAATGCAAAAGGAAAAAGATTTAGTATCTCACGTTGAAAATAAAATTGAATGGATAATAGACAATGGTTGTTCTCATCATATGACTAGAGATAAGAACAAGTTTGTTAAATTAGAAAAGTATGATGGTGGTGTTGTGAGGTTTGGGGACAATCTTCCTAAATATATCATAGGAGTAGGATCTATTACTTTGGATGGAAAGAATAATACATATAATGTACTGCTTGTTGAAGGACTGAAACATAACTTGTTGAATGTTGGATAGTTAATGGATAAAGAGTTTCAATTAAGTTTTGTGAATGACAAATGTTTTATCAGAAGTAAGGCAGGTAAGATGATTGCAACCAGTACTAAATCTAGAGGTAATGTATTTGAATTAAATACATCTGGAGCCTCTTTTTTTCTTGAGAAGGTTGATGATAGTTGGTTATGGCATAGGAGATTTTGTCATGTTAATTTTGATAAAATTGTAAAGGCAAGTATGACTAATGCAGTAAGAGATCTGTCGAAGATTGTGAAACCATCTAACACTATTTGCAGAGAGTGTGTCATGGGAAAACAAACTAGAAACAATTACAAAAGAAAAGCATATATATCAAAAGAGAAGTTGGAGCTGGTACACACAAACCTATGTGGACCTACAAGGAAAAAATCATACTATGGTGAAAGGTATTTCATTCTCTTTGTTGATGAGTTTTCTAGAATGATGTTGGTCACTTATTTGAAGGAAAAATCAGAAGCATTTGATAAATTCAAGTTGTGCAAAGAAAAAGTAGAGAATGAATTAGGTTTAAAGATTAAGTGTCTAAGGTCAAATAGAGGTGGAGAGTTTACTTCAGACTTATTCAATTCATACTGCGAAGAGCATGGAATAAAGAGACAGACATCTTCTCCTAGGACTTCACAAAAACATGGGATAGCAAAGCGAAGGAACATGACTATACTTGATGCTGCTAGGAAAATGTTTCTTGAAGGAAATGTATCTCATGTACATTGGAGAGAGGCTATTGGAACTACAGTGTATACATTGAACATAATTCAAATCAGAGAAGGTACAAGTAAGACTCCGTATGAATTATGGTTTGATCATACTCCTACTGTAAAATATTTCATAATATTTGGTAGTAAGTGTTATATCAAGAGAGATGATGAGAATGGTATCTTTATTTCTCATACTAAGTATCTCAAAGAATTGCTAAAGAAGTTTGGAATGGAAGATTGTAAACCAGTAGGAACACCTATGGTGACTGGTAATAAGATAACAATTGATGATGAATCAAAGAATATATTTTAGACCTTATACATATCAATGGTTGGAGGATTACAATATCTAACCCACACTAGACCAGATATTGCTAATGCTATTGGAATTATGGCTAAATATCAGGCAAAACCCAAAGAATCACACCTAGCAGCTGTATAAAGGATATTGAGATATCTGAAAGGAACCATAGACTATGGCTTATGGTATGACATAAATGATAGCTTTGAACTTCATGCTTATACTGATGCTGATTGGGTAGGAAATATTGATGACATAAAAAGTACTAGTGGTGCTGCATTTTTCCTTGGGAAAAAGTTGGTTTCTTGGCTAAGTAAGAAACAAGGTTGTATAGCACAATCTACTACTGAATTAGAGTATGTTTCTATTGCCATAAATTGCACTCAGATTGTTTGGATAAAACAAATGATGACATACATTGGAATAACTTTTGATGAGCTTGTGGTTATCCATTGTGATAACACTGGTAAAATGAATATGTCAAAGAATTTGGTGATGCACTTTAAAAATAAACATATTTCTATCAAGTATCACTTCTTGAGAGACAAGGTGGGAAAAAAGGAAATACAATTAGAATATATTAGTACAAAAGAGCAGATTGTAGACATATTCACAAAGCCACTACCAAAAGATACCTTTGAATATCTTAGAGGTATGCTGGGGGTTCAGGCCCCTCCTAGTAAGAATTAAATGATGCAGAGATGCATTAGTCCAAGGTTTTTCAGAGCCTTATCATAATCTGGACTGGATGTAGGGATCTACTCATCAGGGGGAGTGTAATACCACAAAAATGGGCTATACGTTCATTAACCTCCTACATCTACAAATCGAACAAAATCAACATCGAAGTCCTAACCTAAGGCACATCTGAACATCATCAAATCTAATTGATTATCTTAAATTCTGCATCAGGGAATATTCCTAGCAATATTCCTAATCATCATAATTATCTTTAATTTTATAATTATTTGGCAATAAATCACATTTATCCTAAAGTTTGATTAATTGAATATTTTCATATTTAATTAATTAGATTTAATATTTGCCACTTAATTGTGTAATTAAATTTAATTCTATCTATTATTAATTATATTATTTAATTTTGACAATAAATCTAATATCATATGAATAATTGATTAACTTCTTATTTAATTAATTAAAGCAAGTTGTCATTATTTAATAATATAATTTTTAATAAAAGTTTGATTAAATAGTTAATTAACCCATAAATTAATTATTTATTTTCAAAAATCAGTTAAGTTGGAAATAAATCACTTTATTATTAAATTAATTCATAAATAAAACATGCACAATAAAGAAAAGCAAACAACTATTAATTATCAATTAAAGCTAAACTCTATTTTGAGTTAAAGCTTAGCTTTTGCATGTTTTTGTGAGTTAATTATCCTTTATTTAAAAATAACTCAAAAATCAAGCTGAGTTAATCTGAGTGATTTATGGCTTTTTTTCATGCACCTCCAAAGCCTTGGATTTCTATAAAAACAAGGCTCAGCTCTTCATAATTCATCTCTCAATCATCTCTCAAATTTGCATCCAAGCATCTCATATTTTTGCACAATCACGCTGGAGAATTGGAATTGAAGAATCAAAGCTCTTGCGAATTGACATCTTTGTGAGATCAATCTTATTTTTGCATTCATATTGCATATCATTGTTAGATTAGCATTGCATATCAATTTTCAATAGCATTCATAGCATATCAATTTCCATATTAGCATAGATTCATATCATTTTTTATCATTCTTATTGCATAGAAAATTCAAAAATATAGATTAATTGCATTCAATCTCATATCTAGATCAATTGCATTCAAATCCTTCATTTAGGTGTCGTCTAGGTCACTGATCTTGATTACAATCTGAGAACATCAATCTCACACCTACTAGAAGGCAGTAAATCGCTTGGTTAGATTAGATTTCAATTTTGCACGATTTTGATTATAGCTAACCTCTAATGTTTTACTGAAGTGTTGTGTCTATAGATCAGGTACAATTTTCACACACACAGGGAGTGATCATGGAAGAAAGATGTTGGAAAGCAATTTTTGGCTCATGGAACCCTTTGTCACTATTGTCAAAGTAGGAGTGTTTCTATGATAAAATCCCTACTGTATGGGGAGATTGTTTGGTTGCAGAACTAGTTGTAGAACTTTGGATTGATATAACTTTGGGATGATGGATTTTCCCATATGTTGACATCAATGCCAAAGGGGGAGATTTTTGGATATTGCTAATGCATGGGGAGTTGATTGAGACATTTAATATGTTTAATCACTATGTTATTGAATGGGCACTCATACTATTGTCATCTATGTTTTGTCACTGATGTCAACATATGTTTCTGTGAGGAAAATAGGCTAGTTATCACAGTGTACGAACACTGTACAGATGTTTCAGAAGCTGTGAAGATAGATGAGAGTTCAAGAGGATGTTATGATGTTATATCCAAGATCACATCATGGAATGTTGTATATTGGATAAGTTACAGATGTTTTGGTGAAGATTGGTCACTGGACTCTAACAATGAGAAATGACAGAGTTAGTCTCTTTATTTTGTGTATAGATTACAAGTGATATGGAATCAGTGCATGCAAAATTTAGAGATGAAAGAAAAAGTATTGAAGAATGTTCTATGAATTGCACAAGGTATGGAAGGTAGGATGATGTTAACTATGGCGTGTGCTCTGAAAGGTGATCTTTTTGGAAGCCAACTACAGAGATGTAGCATGTACGATGAATGGAGAACTTGAATTAAGGGTGTCGGTCCTTAATTATTGTAATGTAATCATTTTATACTTGTTCTAGATACCATGTGTATCTTAGCAAGGGTTTATGTAATTTTTTGTAATTAGGAAAGCCTTATGGGCCAACCTATTCATGAGAATTGTAATAAGGTATAAATGAAAGGTCTTTTCTTTGGAAAAGATATGGATGGGTAGAAGAAGATATAGAGAGGTTGTGAAGGCTACGAGATTGTGTCTTCTGTATGTAGAGTAGAGGTTTGTTGGTGGACTTCATTGGAACTAATCAAGCAAAGACAGTTGCTTCCAAACAGTTCAAAAGATTGTGTATTTCTTCATATACACTTATGTTGTGAATAATGTGTTCTGAAGGTGGACTTAACCTTCTTTGGACAATGAGCCCTCCCTTTTGTTCTTGACTCCTAACAGGGTCTGTCCTCTAACAAGGACTATGTACTGTAATGTTTCAATAAGCTCCTAACATGGCTATATCTTCTAACAAGGATAACTATACACTCAGTACATGATTTGTGGGTGCTAATTCCCACATGGGTTTTTACCTTTAATAGGGTTTCTCCAAGACCAAAATATTATGTTATTGTGTTGGCATTCATTGGATTTGATATTACTGCTACTTAAAGTTTAAAGTTTAATAATCTGTCATACAACTGATTCACCCCCCCCTCTTAGTTGTATTATGGACTGTTATCCCTAACACTCACACCTTTGCCCTTGTTTGATTTCAAGGTTAGGCTTTGTTTTTCCCTCATTTATTTTCATTTTGCATTTTTTAGGTCTGGGTTCTTTCATTTTTCATCTTTAGGTATCAATTTTATCATTTTCTCATCTTTAGGCTTAGGGTTTCAGGTTTTTGGCTTGGTTTGTGCATTGTTTCATTGGACATGCTCATTTTCAAACCCATTTTTGCCCCATCAGAGTACACAAGGGTCTGAAAGGGTTTTTGCCTCTGAGACTTCTACAAAAACTTTTTTCTTTTTGGAGTTTTGGCATTTGAGTATCCTTAGTGCTTGAAGTTAATTTTTTTTTTCGAAGTGTCCTTTTTAGCATTTTGATGTTGTGACGTCTGAAGAACATAGAGAAATTTGGTTCTCTAAAATTATCAGACCCTTTTTTCTTTTGGACTTTCAGCCTTTCACATTCTTATCATCCAATGTGACACTGAACCTTCAAAACCCCAAAAGTCCAAAAAAATTTGATGCCGAAGAAAAAATGATGACCTCTTTCGCATGTTTAGTCTTTCATCCTCTGACAAATTCAAGCACCCCTAGACTTGAAACATCCAAAGATTTTAAAAGAACAATACCAAGACCTTTTTCGCCCTTTCAGCTTGTCAGAGGCTGGTGTTTTCTTTGGTGTATGCACCTCTAAAACCCAAAAATTTGAGATTCAAGCCTTCTTTGTGGTTTGCAGCTTCTGGGTTTGTTTATATGGGATATTTCTTTCTTAACTCCTATTGGTTTTTAATAAGGTTTTATTGATCAATTCCCTTTTTCTCTTGCAGAATGCTAGAAAAGATTACTTCACCAACCATGAAGTTCCCATTTAAGGAGTACCATGCTCCATCCAAGGTCAAAAATATTCATAGTAAAATAATAGACACTGACATTGACAACGTAGATTGGAATGAATTTATGCAAGGTGCACCAAATGAGAGGGTAGATTTGAAGACTGCACTTCCTTGGTGTACTCAAGCCTTGTTAATGTAGCAATACACCTAGTGTCAATTCTATCTTTTGATCTAATCATAACTCTCACACAACACTATGTGCCCGATGAGAGGTAGATGAAAAATACAATGGGTGAGGTGGTCCTCGACCTCAAGCTAGATAATATAGAAGATGTTATTTACATCTCCAAAGGATTTGATAGATTCTATGCTTTCTCCATGGATAAAGGAATGTAATTTATCAAAAAAGATACTCAACTGTCTTATGAAATTGTTAACACAGATTACTTGGAACAACCTCTCCCTAAAAATAAGATGGAAAGAATAGACATGAGAAGGTGGTACTTAAAAGATGACATCCAAGCTGCAATCACTATGATAAGAAGATTGTACGACCTACCCAAGTCTATCCAACTTTAGCCTTGGATGATTATGTTAATAGAGAAGATTAAAGGAAGGAGGGTTGGGCTCGACCTTAGTGATAATCTAGAAAAATAGCTGACCGTAGTTAAAAATGATCCTCATTTCTATATAACCTCCTACATCATATACCTACTAGCTGCTAGGGTAGTCTATTCGGTCTTAGTGAAACTAGGAGTGATGGGTCAACCTAATGCCTATCCCTTCACTGTATACCTACTACTTGTGAAGAAAGAATACTTGGGAGAAGACAACATGCAATATAGAATCATCAATGATGCCTTTGTCTTCACAATTATTAGCTCTATTGAGGGTGATTATGCAAAAAGACTTTCAGAAGAGGCAGCTGCCAAAGTCAAGGCCTTAGGTGCCTATTACATTCAGGTCAGGAACTTCACATACATTAGAGTGGTAGGAAGCACTTTAACTCCATAGAAAATTCAAAGATATCCATCAGATGAGATAATCTTATTGAATATGGTTAGACAACTCTTAGATGCTTACGATCACATCAAGCACAAGAAGAAACAATGTTGGGACTTCCCTATTTCCATCAAGCTGCATTCCCTTCAAGATATGAAGGTGTGGAAATCCTTAGCATTTGAATGGGATGAATTCCCACTGCAATACTTTAATTTGATCAGGACTATATTTGACCCCATAGGAACCTACAACCCAATCATAGGAAGGCACTACATTCATTTACCACATTTTGAAGATCGCTAGATGAATTGCATGGATGACTACAATGTCAGGATCTGAGATTATTGTTGGATGACCTTGGAAGTAGAATAGGATTCTTTTCTCATCCACATCCCATGAAAAGTATGGGAAGCATATTTTGAGTATGTTTTTGATCAAGATTAAATTGGGAAAATATTGAAAATCTAATTTTTCCAAAATTTCATATGTTTTAGTAAATTGCAATTTTGAGTGTCTTTGGTGCATTTCTGGACAAACATGCTGCCCAAAAACATGATGGAACATCAATGTTTCCATAATTTGGTTCAAGATTATTTGAATACCTTTCCAACACATCAAACGGTTCGTAATTCAGAGCTAGGATGAGAAAGTTATGCCTTCTCCAAGTGGACCGAAATTTTATATTTAGTTTTTTGATAAGTTTTGATAGTTTTAATAGTTTAATTGTAATAAACATTATGATGGCTCTTCATTTCAATTCCAAGGGATTTGTGTGACCCTTGGGATCCATTCGACTTGTATAAAATCCAATTTTGAATAGAATGGAGATAGTTTTTGGTTTGCAATCTTGTTGTTCTCAATCTTCGTGTTGAATTCTACAATACTGCAAGTATCACACCATCTATTGTAATCTGGTTTTTCATAAATCAGATCAGTGGTATCAGAGTGGGAACGCTCCTTTATGCCAATTTAGACAAGGTCTTCCTACCAAAGATTAGGATTGGATACACAAGATTTGTCAAAATACCCACCTTTGAGACGCACACGATCGAAGATGTCTGACGATGATGTTAAGAAGTTGGTCGAGGAAGCTTTAAATAAGCAATGAGAGGAGATGATGAGTCAATTTTCACACCTCCTACAGAAGCAAAAACCCTCTGAATCTGAAACATCATTTCATGGAAATACCCCTTTCAAAGTGTAGGTCAATTTTGACATCCCAAATTTTGAAGGAAAGGTCGATTCTGAAGCTGTTGATAACTGGTTATCAAAGTTGGATAGGTACTTTTCTGTAAATAATTTCTCAGATGCTAAAAAGATAACATTTTCTCTCCTCAAAGCTGAAACCCATGTGAAATTAGCATGGGAAACCAGAGTAGAAAATAAAGAACAAGAATCAGTTGATGAAGATGGTTTTATACTATCTCTTGATAAGAAGCCCACATGGGGAGAATTTGTGGAATACATAAAAGAAGCTTACCTCCTAAAGGATGTATATGAACAAAAATACATAGAATGGCAACTTCTTCGACAAAAGAGGGATCAGTCTATGCAAGATTACACCAATACATTCCATTCACTTTCTGCAAAATTTGGTATTAATGATTTAGAGAAGCATCGAATTTTGAAATATCAGAGTGGAATTCACAGGTATATTCAAATAGAGATGGAATTTTTAACTATTGAGACATTGGCAACTGCCTATAAATATGCTACAAAAATTAAAGAAAAATCCAAGCAAAAAAGGAAGAGGGACTACTTTGCAAACAACAAGCCAAGGGTTGAAGGTGGCAATAAATTTGCAGGAAAATAGGTGACCAAGGAACTTCATTCAAATTCACCCAAGAACACATGGTGGTCTACTAAAAAGATAGACACAGGCATGTGGTGTGAGATGCATAAGTCCCCAACCCATAATACAAAGGATTGTCGAAGTATTAAAAATTTGATGATAGAAATACGAGGAGAGGAAGCTGAACCTGAATTGTCACCAATAGATAATTTTGAGAAAGAGGAGAATGATTCCATCATAGAAGCAAACCCATATGCCATAGTTGGAACTGCTAAAGTATTGCCCCGTGAAGATGAAGAGAGACTTTTTCATTCACAGATGTGGGTTGATGGAAAGCCTCTGCATTTTATTGTTGACAGTGGGAGTCAAAAGAATTTGATCTCTAGGGAGACAGTCAAAAGATTAAATCTAAAAGTGACAAGACACCCACAACCATACTCTATGGGATGGGTAAATGAGGTACAAGATATTCAAATAAATCAACAATGTCATTTGCCATATTCAATCAAGCCTTTCAAGGATGAAGTGATATGTGATGTAGCACCATTGGATGTATGCGATGTCTTGCTAGGGCAGCCATACATGTATCAGAGGCATGGGGTGTATGAGTCCAGGCCATGTAGTGTTACAATCAAGCTTGGTGGGAAGAGTTATCAAATACCAGAGGTATGTCCAACACAAACTGCTTCTTTAATTAGTGCTAAACAATGTAAATGCTTGATTGCTCAAACTGGAGCTTTTGTTGTACTCATGATTCACCCTGAACAAACAAAGTCAGTTGTTCTTAATACACATGCTAAGGTAATAGAGAATCAACAAAATTAGATGGATAAAATTTTGAAAGAATATCACAGTGTGTTTACACCACCAGTGGGAGTACCAACACACTGTCAAGTTAAGCACTCTATTGATTTAATCCCAGGCACACCGCTACCACATGAGCCAATATATAGGAGGTCAGTTTTGGAAAATGATGAGATTAAGAGACAAATTTAGGAGTTGATTCAGAAAGGACACATTCATCCAAGTGCTTCACCTTGTGGAAGTCCAATTGTCCTTGCTCAAAAGAAAGATGGGACATGGAGGCTTTGTATTGATTATAGAGCATTAAACAAAATCTCTGTTAAAAATAGTTATCCAATCCCTCGAATTGATGATTTGTTGGACCAACTTAGGGGGGCTAAATTCTTTACAAAAGTTGACTTGAAGTCTGGATACCACCAAGTACCAATTGATCTAGCAGATGTGTGGAAGACTGCATTTAAAACTAAGGAAGGTTTGTTTGAATGGTTGGTCATGCCTTTTGGCCTAACAAATGCCCCAGCCACATTTATGAGATTGATGAATGATGTGCTTAGACCATTCATTGATTCTTTTGTAGTTGTTTATTTGGATGACATACTCATCTTTAGCAGGACTTGGTCTGAGCATTTGTAGCATGTTGAACAAGTTCTTTCAACTCTGCAAAAACACAAACTTTATGCCAACATTGAGAAGTGTTCTTTTGGTATGTAGAGTATGCAATACTTAGGGTATATCATTGACACTGAGGGTGTTCATGTTGATTCAAAAAAGATTCAAATAATCCAAGATTGGCCATCCCCTAAAAATTTCATAGAGCTTCGCAGCTTCTTGGGCTTAGCCAACTTCTATCGCAGATTTGTGTTTGGTTTCTCACACATACTATGGCCTCTTAATCAGTCACTAAGGGGTGGATCACAAGCAAAATTTTAGTGGATAGAGGCAAAGCAACAAGCATTTAAGGAGTTAAAGAAAAGACTATTTTCAACACTAGTATTGTTCCTTCCAGATCTACACCAAGAATTTGAGATAGAAACAGATGCATCAAATTATGCTCTTGGTGCGGTACTCACACAACATGGGCATCCTGTTGCCTATCACAGTGAAACTTTTTTTGATACAGTACGTAGGTATCCCACCTATGATAAGGAGTTGTATGCCATTGTTTAGGCTTGCAAACAATGGAAACACTATATACTGGGAAAGGAAACTGTTATACATACAGACCATAAACCACTCCAATTCTTGCAAACACAAGGGAAGCTACAGAATGATAGACATCAACGGTGGTCAGCCTATTTACAACAATTTCACCTCAACATTCATCATAAAAAAGGAAGCAGTAACAAAGTGGTAGATTGTTTGAGTAGGCCTCCAATTGCAGGTTTGACAATAGTGTTGTATTCATGTGGTCATCAATCATCCACTTGGGAACAACTATATAGTACTGACCCTGATTTTGCTAACATCTATAGTAACTTGGTAGAAGGCAAATCTGTCTCTGATTTTCACTTGTAGGATGGGTTTCTTTGCCATAATGGTCACATATGTGTACCCACCGAAGAACAGAAGAAAATGATATGGGAAGCTCACTATAGTCGTGTTGCAGGACATTTTGGTATTGGTAAGACTACTGCTATCCTTCAAAAGTATTTCTATTGGCCAAAAATGAAGCAGGATATCATTTCACATATACAAGCTTGTGCAACCTATGCAATTGCAAAGCCAGCAAATTGTAAGTTGGGTCTATACTTACCAGTACCTATTCCTGATAAGCCATGGCAGTTTGTTTCAATGGATTTTATGTCTAGGCTTCCAACTACCAGGCGGGGGCATGATTGTGTATATGTTGTGGTAGATAGGTTTTCTAAAATGGCTATCATGGTGGCATGTAAAAAGATGATTTCTGTAGAAGATACTGCCAAGCTATTTTTTGAACATGTGTGGGTTCATTTTGGTTTGCCAAAAACCATTATTTCTGATAGGGATAGCAGGTTCATCAGCAAATTTTGGTCTGCACTATGGGCTAAAATGGACACAAAATTAACAAAGTCCACAGCATTCCATCCCCAAATAGATGGGCAGAAAAAAGTGGTGAATTGAATGATTATTCATATTTTACGAATGTATCATTCAAAACATCCTCACACATGGGATGAAAGCTTACCCTATGTGCAACACAGCTACAACCGTGCACTCCATAGTACTACAGGGCACAGTCCATTTGAGGTTTCTCTTGGGTACCAGCCATTGGCACCTATGGATGTAGCAATACCATCTCTACACTCTAGTAGTCCATTGAATGGTGACAAGGAGGTAGATAAAGTAGAAAAATTCATTGATAACATTAGACACCTACAACAACAAGTTCATCAGATATTGGAGCAGAGTAATCAAAAGTATAAGGAAAGACATGATAAACATAGAACTCCTCATCAGTTTCAGGTTGGTGACAAGGTATGGTTACATCTTCAGAAAGAGTGCCTGCATGGACCAAATAGGAAGCTTCATCCTCTTCATTATGGACCATACACTATTGTGAAACAAGTTGGTGAGAATGCTTTTGAACTTAATTTGCCATCCTTTTTGGGACTGCATCCAGTTTTCAATGTGGAATTGTTGAGACCCTATTTTCCTCCTTTATTGGATATCTCCCAAGCTACTGAACACATTCAAGCTACAGAGTTAAATCCCTCTACTACTGCTCTAGTCCAATGTGACCATGTTACTGAAGCCATTTTAAAGACTTTGAGAAATCAGAACATTCCTTTGTATCGGGTGGTTCGAGTTGGTCAGCATTCTCATCAAGGCAAGTGGTTTACTAAGGAAAAAATTGAAGAACAATTTCCTCATCTGTTGCAGCAGATTAGTGGAATGGGGCCCATTGTCTCTTAAGGGGGGAGGAATGATTAGGATTAAATTGGGAAAATATTGAAAATCTAATTTTTCCAAAATTTCATATGTTTTAGTAAATTGCAATTTTGAGGGTCTTCGGTGCATTTCTAGACAAACATGCTGCCTGGAAACATGATGAAACATTGATGTTTCCAAAATTTTGTTCAAGATTATTTGAATACCTTTCCAACGCATCAAACGGTTCGTAATTCGGAGCTAGGATGAGAAAGTTATGCCTTCTCCAAGTGGACCGAAATTTTATATTTAATTTTTTGATAATTTTTGATAGTTTTAATAGTTTAATTGTAATAAACATTATGATGACTCTTCATTTCAATTCCAAGGGATTTGTGTGACCCTTGGGATCCATTCAACTTGTATAAACTCCAATTTTGAATAGAATGGAGATAGTTTTTGGTTTGCAATCTTGTTGTTCTCAATTTTCATGTTGAATTCTACAATACTGCAAGTATCACACCAAGTATTGTAATCTGGTTTTTCATAAATCAGATCAGTTTTGGACCCCTTATACAATGAGGATAAAATATACACAAGGGCCATACTAAATGGAGAAATCAACAAGGAAGAAAATAATGACATTGACTTCAAGGCAAGGCATGTGATAAAAAAACCTAAAGCCTGGATTAACCAGCCATTCAAGATGGATCATGTGCCTATGAAACAATAGCTTGACCCATCTTCCAAAGAAAAGAAAAGAAAATGGGAAAATGTGCT
The DNA here is from genome assembly GCA_027943335.1 of Chamaecyparis obtusa. Lineage (NCBI taxonomy): Eukaryota > Viridiplantae > Streptophyta > Pinopsida > Cupressales > Cupressaceae > Chamaecyparis > Chamaecyparis obtusa. Next base: position 709,673 of record BSBK01007987.1, on the reverse strand, counting down.
ATTGCCACAGTTCAAAGGAGAAGCCCCTCCAAAGCCCAAGACAATTTATAGGCACGGTTGGCCCACTATCTATTTTTCTAATTGAAGGGAAAATCCAATCAAAAATAGGATGACAAGGAGTATTTAGCCACCTACTACTCCATCCTCTAGTGCCCAAGGATGAACATCTACAACAAAAAGGTCCCCCATAATAAAGGTTACAGGGCCCAGAGAAACCTAGATAGAAAAGGGGAAGGTGTATAAAAGGAAGAGTTCATCCACATCCCCTCATTTGGAAATTGTATGAGAAGAAGAGGAGGAAGATATGGAGGAGGGTGAGGTACCCCTGGCTTGAAGAACTCGATTAGGGACAACTGCCAAAAGAAGGAGAGTTCAAGAGGAGGATCTTCCTGTGGATATTGATACAGGAATGCAAGAGCATGGAATAGATCCACAGGAGTCCTTCAGAACTGATGAATTTTATGTTTATGATTTTGAGGATATCCTAGGTTTCAAAGAGAAAATGATAGAACAATCAGAGCCAGCTACAAATTTTTTTTTGAAGAACAATTTTTGTTTGTCTTTTCTCCTCCATCTCAATTTATTGCTACCACATTTGAGAAAAAAATTGAAGAGCCGACTACTGATAAAGAGCCTAAGGTATCGATGCCTCCTTCAAAGGAGTTAGACCAAGAAGAAACTTCACTTAAAATTCCCATGGAAAAAGAAAGTGAATTTGATATGATCCAAGCTCCCATTCCTCCACCTCTGATCCAAGCTCAAGCCCCTTCACCATCTTTTCCTTTGCCAACTCCTCCATGTCAGACTCAACCTCCCGTGCCTACTCCTCCACATCCGGTACAACCTCTCATGCCTACTTCTTAACTAAAAACTCAAGCTCACATTCCTCCATGTCCTATGTATTCTCCACAACAAATGTTTCCTACCCCTCTACCTTCTCATCCCATACCTTCTTTTGATTCGACCCATGAAAAGGTGCAAGAACAACTAGAGGAAGAAAAAAGGGAAGAGAACACTCTTCCTCATGAGAGTAGGATGGAATAAAAATTAGTAGAAGAGGGGGAAGAGGAAATAGTAAAGGAAGAAAATTCAAAAGAAAGGGAAGGCATTGAGAGAGAAGAATATTTTGAAGAGGGTTCTCAAGAACAATGGGGGACAACTTCAGTGTTGGTAGCTCCATACGAACCAATAGTTGTGTTCACTAAACCCACCTGGTTCACCAAAGAAATATAACCCAAGACCAGGGTATACTGTGATGAGGAAGATACTGATATGGAAATCTTGGGTCAAAATTTTCATCAAGGGGAATCTAGTGCCTGGGCAAGGATGATGTCGTATGTCACTTAGGATCATAGGCGCTGATGGAAGGCACAAGTGGTAGTACCAACAATTGAGGCCAATATTGCAGAGATAACCCCAAAGGATTATACTTTTGAGGAGGTTGATCTAGTTGAGCCTACCAGGGACAGGAGCAAGACATTGGTTACACTCAGTTTAAAGCATGCCTTGGGTAAGTCATGGATAAGGATGAAGAAAAAATTAAAGTTTTGATAGAAGAAAATGAAGCCTTAAAAAGATTCATTCTTAAAAAAATAGGTCCCATTGACATAAATAATCTGAAAGCCTCATTATAGGTTGTTCTAGAAAAGAGAACTGCCCCATAATTACTGACATATATCCTATATTATTTTATTGGGTGGCTGCAAGAAGTTGAGTCCCACTTTTGGCCAAAAAGTGGAAGTGTTTTCTCTATTTTTCAAAATTTCTATCAATTGATGTTCAAATTTGAGGCACTTAAAGATTGAATCTTGGAAAACTTGAGTAATATAAAATTTAGTGCTTGGAGTCTAGTTTTCAAATATGTAATTTATTTCAATACCCACATGGTATAAATTGAATTTTAGTAGGCATGTTTAAAAACCACTTTTTCAAAATGCCTGTTTCGAGACCACACCAAACACATGTACGACCACCCTTTTTTGAAGTAAATGAATGTATTTTTGTGAATACTTTTGGGAAAAGGTACCTAAAACACTAAAGATTTGTGAGAATATTTTATCTTATTTTTTTATTGAATATTTTTTAAAATTTATTTAATTGACTATAAAGTACATTTTTGAAACCTCTGGTGTATAACCACCATAATTTGATGATAAATTCACTTTTTTTCAATTTTTTTTTTTAATTTGAAGGAAATTCTATGTAGATTGGTGTCATATAACTCATTTTTCAAAAGATGTAAAATTTAAAAAGTTATTAAAGTTTTAGTTAATCTTAGTATTTCAAGTTTAGGTACCACGTTGGCTTAATAAATATTGTAAAAATATTAAAATGTATCATATCACTATAAAATTTATATTTTTATAATCTGCACAATAAGAGCTAAAATGGGTTTTCATTTTATCAAAAATTTCATTTGGGAAGATGTCCAAAAAATTATGGCAAGGTAGAAATTTTATTTTGTAATGCCTTAGCCATTTTTTTGCAGGGTCAAGCATAGGCTTGGTCCCACCAAGCTTGTCCTGAACCAAAACCCAAGCCAGCAGGTACAGTTCCCACTCATAGATTTACAAAGTGGGCACTCATTTTTTTAAATTCACAAAACGGGCACCTATTTTGTGAAACTACAAAACGGGTGCCCATTTCATAAAGAGCTATTGCAGCCAAAAAATAGGACTGTGGGCCTGATCTCAATGATTGATGAGTTTTCAATCATTTTTTTATCGATCCGTACCAGGCAAACATAATATTTCTACCAACATTCTGTACTTTTGTCTTGTTTTGGATCTGACATTCAAAAAGAATTGTTTGAACTCAAATCTTGGTGCAAAAATGGGATCAAATTGATGCAAAAAGAGGCCAAGGAAGGTTTTGACATTTGAGGAGGTTGCAGCAAATAAAGAGGAGGCAAAACAATAATGAGAAAGAAGAGAAAGACTTCAAAACCTAAATAATGTTGGAGCATCGAGTTCAACAATTGTTTCAGAAGAGGAGGACAATGAAGACACCATAATGGATGCAGAGGTTGAAGAAGAAAATTTAGGTACATCTTCTAATCCAATATTAGATATAGGTATGTCTTCACATCCAAATGTAACTTAATAAAGATGTTCATGATTTTCTAGAAGTAGGTTACAATAAAAATGATTTAAATTTTATTTCTGAAAATAGATTAACAAATTTAATTACATGTGAAATTTTAGAAATTGGTAATGTTAATCATAATGATAAAGGAATTGAAAGTCAAACCTTAATTGAAACTGAAAATCAAACACTAATTTAGATTGAAATCAACAATGTGGATGTAGACATAGAAACACCGATTGATAAAGAAACTCCTTTGAGTGATAATGAAATAAATGAACAATTTTAAATAAAAATGATGTGCTAGACAATCTACATGGTTTGGTTTCATGGAGATAGATTAGGACACACGCGGACATATTGTTTAGACAATTTTTTTATAATAAAAAATTTGGGTTTCAATGTCAATTAATGTTACAATTAATTAAAATGTCTAAAATGAGACTAGTGATGAAGAGGTTAGGCATTTATGTGAAATCCAAGAAGAAGGATGAGTCTCTAAAATAAGTTGTATCAACTGTTGCTAGTGCCTTTGACACAATTGGAAAGAAAATTCATTCTAAAGATAGTAATGCAGAACAACGAGCAATAACAACAGCTTTAGTAAATAAAACTACTATTGATAAAAGAATGATTTCAAACATAAGTGGATATCTTAATATTCATCATAAAACTTTAACAAGAGCTGTAAAGAGAAGAGTTAACTTTGAAAGTGATCTGACAAACTATTTATGGACCTTCAATGGTAGACTCCCGAGGTCTGACATGAAACTTACTGGTGAAGTCAAAAATTGATTGAAAATTTTTGGCATGATAATACAAGTGTATTCCCTAATGCTAGAGATGTTCTTAAATTAAGAGTTGGTTAAAAATTTTGTGATCCACATCCAAAACACCATTTAGATATGACTCAAATAGAATTGTATTAAACATTTGTGGATGATAAGGTGTTAAGTATTAGTATTAGTCAAAGATCTTTTGAAAAATGTAAACCATGGTATGTAAGGATTAACAAAGAAAGAATCACTTTTTATTGCAAAAATCATGTTCAATTTCATTATCATTATGATATTTTTCAATCTATACATTCTACTATGCATACTAATGAAATTTTGCAGGAATGTGGTATAAATATACCACCTCAAACTGTAAAGGAGTTTATATCAAATTTTTTTTGTAACCCACCTAATGAGTAATTTTATCTTTTGAATGCTTTTGTTTCTAGTGTATGTGATGTATGTGGCAATCTTACATTATTATATGAATGTTTGCATGAAAATATTTCATTTGATTTTGGACAACAATTAGTTGATGTACAAAGATTTAAAACTGTTGAGTATCCATTGAAGGATGGAAAAGTTGGAAAACAGTGCGACCTAATAACTGAAAAACTTAGTGTTAATTCTTTTATGAATGAATTCAAGAGTAAGGTCATACCTAAATATGTGAAACACTCTCAAAATTCTAGATATCTTGATGGACAATTTCGCATATGCAAGAATACATTTCCAATTGGTAGTATACTTTCAGTTGTTGACAGAGAACTACATGCTTGTACCACAAGATAAGATCCAACCACAATATTATAATTTAGTGCAAGTAACAATTTTTGTTCATATTGTCTATAGACATGCACTTGATAGTACATAAGAGGATCGAAAAATATTGAGAGAGTACCATTTCTATATGAGTGATAATAAGTTACAATCATCAGAGTTTTTCTAGTATTTCTTTAAGACTTTTTATGAAAATTTAAGGGAGAGAGAAATTCATATAACACAACATCTAATATGGTCAGATAATTGCACAGGGTAATTCGAGAATGCTAGAATGTTTTACTGGTGGAGTAGGATGCACAAGAAAGTAAATATCCAACATATTTGGAGTTTTTTTGAGGCTGGACATGGGAAGGGAGAACATGATGGTGCTGGTGCATGTGTTAACAGAGCCCTTTGTAGAGAGCAACTCAAATTTGAGGAAAAATAAAAATTTAAAGATGCACGTGCAATTGTTGAATGGTGAAAAACAAGTTTGTCTACAGGATCAAGTCAGAACTCTACGATCAAACTTTTTTCTGGCTAGTTGAAGAGAAGAACATCCTTTCAAGATATGATTGTAATACAATTAGCGGATCGACTAAATGACATTCATTTAGGAGTTCTAATTCTAACACTTGGACTATATGGATTAGGGAGCTTACATGTTTTTGTCAATTTTGTGTTGCAGGTGAATGGGAAGAATGTGAGAATACATAATGGTTTGAAGAATAAAACAAAAATCCTTAACACCTCATGAGAGACAAGATGAAGATGATATAATAAATGAAGACCTGGATCATGCCTTTGCATCAGAAGATTATGATCATGTTTCAGACCTCATACAACCTGGTAATTTAATTCAATTTATTGTAAAATTTTAAATTATATTAGTTACATGTGTATGCCATATAATTTATGATTATATATTTGAATTATAAACCTTTAAACAAGTTTTATTTGTGCATGTACTTAATTTTGTTTTGTAGGACATGTGTATGTTGTTGTTGCACCTAAGGATAATGAAGAGCAGACAGAGTATTGGTTAGCTCGATGTGTAGAACCTAAGAAAAAGTTGATATGTCATCAAGTAGATGATGACAATTTTCAGTATCCAATTGGGTCTTTTGTGGTAGTTGGTACATCGCTACACAAATACCTAACAAGAAGGAATGGTTTACCAGCTTTTGAAGACTACCAATCAGAAAAGAAGATTATGCACTATTCCCATTTGGTAGTGGCTACAAATATCAAATTGGAAAGATACAAAGGGAGACCTGCTAATAAAATAGTATGGACACTTTCAATGGAAGAGCATGAGGCAATCATAGACACATTGTAGAAAAGAGAGGATGCCGATGGTACATTAGGTTGAATCAAATTTATACATGTAAATTTTTGTTCAATTTGTCATATTTTTGTATGTTCTCTACATGTCTTCTTTGAAGTGTCATAATTTATAATTTAGAGATATAGATTTGAAATTAAAATTAAAATTGACTTTAAATGAACTTGTATAAATTCTAACATTTGAACATGTTTGTTTTTATGATGCAAGATATCTGGAAGAACATAGACATGAACTATTTATGTAGTATAATGCACTCTTGTATTCGTACAATTTTGGATTTGTAATTTAAGTTCACATGAACTCACTTTTAATCATCAAATTTTGTTTTAAATATTTAAGTTAAATTCATAACTTTGTATTCACCTAATTTTGTTCTAAATATTAAACTATGCACATTGGTCAGATTATGTTCACTTTATTGATTATGATAGATTTATTTGTGCATCTATAAATTCATTGTTCAAATTAATAGATCTCATTGTTAGATGGATGGTTTTTAATAGTTAATCAAACTCAATAAATTACTTGTAACATCGAAGTCATTATTAATTAATGGTTTTTAATAGTTAATTATCAAAGTCAATATTAAGTTTGTAACATCCATATTGTTCTTGTCAATTACATATATTAATAGATCTCATTGTTAGATAGATGGTTTTTTTTATAGTTAATCAAAGTGTTCATATTACTTGTAATGTATCTAGATATTGTACTTAGATCAATTACACATGAATTAATAGATCTCATTGTTAGATAGGTGGTTTTTTTAGGATATTGATAAATTTAATTACAATTGATATTAAAAATAATTTCTTTTGGACATAAGCTCATATATATAAATAACAACTCATGATTAAGATAAATAACATAACAAGTCATGAAATAATTTACATGTATCATAATGTCCATCATATCAACTCATGATATATACATACAATCAAAAAACAAAGTCCTACTCTAAAAATAAGTTCAAGTACAATATATGATAACAAGTGGACTAGTATGTAATGCAAGTCCTACTCTAACAACAAGTAAAAATAATATGAACAAGTCCAAATAATCATCATCATAATTAAATAATATGACAACAAGTCATCATAACACAAGTCCAAATAATCATCATCATAAAAAAAGTCCAAATAGTCATCATAATCTAACTCTACTCATCTAGCTGATTTGCAGTCCTCTTCACTCCATGTGAAGAGGATTGTGATGCATCAACATGCTCTATCTAGTCCCGAGTACCCTCATCCTACTCTATCTGGTCTCGAGTACCCTCATCCTCAGCTACATGAAAGGTGGATGCAACCAAGTCCTGTAAAAATATTTAAAGTACAAATTTTGAATAGTTAGGTGTAAAAGATCTAGATACACAATGGACATTGAAAAATTACTTTTAATCATCACCTCAAAGGATAGTGTCGATGGCTGCATTTGGCTTAATCATGTAGCCATGCCAAGACTCATGGTGGTGTTGACCTGAACAACATATATAAAGCATGAATCAAACTTATAGTAATATATACATAAATTATAAAGTATATATGACTTGACTATACATTTATGGAATAAAAAAATGTGTACATTACCTATGTGTGACATGTAGCTAATGTCACCAATGAGTCAGGACATAAATGTGATTGTGCAACATGAGACAATCCAAAAGCCTACAATTGTAAAAAAAAAGTGCGAATCAAAGTTGTACACAAATTAGTAAGATATAAACACTTAAAATTAATAAATGAAAAACATACTACAGGTATATGCGACCAACTCTCGGTGATTGGTGGGGTAGAGAATGAAGGACTGCCAATCTCAGTGGTACATGAGAGACCCTACAAAATCAAAAAAATATGTCAAACACGTTATCAATTAAAGTTTATTTTGTTTAAAGTTTAAATGGATCAAGATCAAAGTGCATACCATGAATGGAGCACCGAGATGTCGAGGTGTCAATGTCATATGATGATGACTAATGAATGATGGAGGGTCAACCCTCCTCTGCTCACCAAAAAATCCACATGTTATGGCTCATAATTGTATAAATAAGAAATTTAATATTGCACTATATACATTATAATTAAATTTACTTGTGCAGGATGATCATCGTCTGCATTGAGTAAATCAACATATGATGAGATATCATCTCCGACATCACCATGTGCACCATCATCATCATCAAAATATCCACCATGTGTGCCACCATCATCATCACCATGCCCACCATGGGCAGCATGGAAAGCATCAAGATCAGATTGGGGACCCCTACATATACCCCCACAACTCGTGCAAACTTGTGCTATGCTGGGGCCGGCCCTCGCCTCGGTCAAGTGCTGTAACAAATTTCCCATAAGGGAACTCAAAGAACCAAGAGATGACTGCATTGCTCGATGATGGATAGTTGTAGGAACTACAAGAGAAGGAATAGGAACAAGAGGCTCATTGCACACATGATTTATAGTTCTGTCACTCAATTTGGGCCTTGGCCTATTCTATGGCATGCCTCAACCAACCCCCTGGAATGCTCTCATGTCAAAATAATTGAGTTTCCTACCCAATTCAAATTCAGCCCATAATTTCTTCAAAAAATAAAGTGGGACCTCATGATTAGTGTGTGGTGGATGGTCAAATACCATCCACCACCGCTCCCAAAAATGCTTTTCTATACCAAGGTATCTACACCATCTAATCGAAATACATGGCTTCTTGCCAAGTATCTGATCACCCATTGTAGGGTTAAAAAAATATCGTGCCATATCAATTTTTGTAATTTTTAAATTATTAACCTCTTTATAAGAGAGGTCGTCAGCATAATATACATGCATACTCTCCCTCCATGACTCGAAACTATCAATCTTAGAGTCTAATGTGTGTACAAAATCTACTATGCCTTGCATGCTATCTGCAAGGCATAGTAGCTGGACTGATGGATAGGGATCATTTCTAATAATATTTATGTCTCTCATTATCGCCTCTACATTTCTCCTAATATTATCCCTCAAATCTCTAGGTGGAGGTGGAAGTGGAGGTGGTGGTGATGCACGCTGACCTATAAGCTCATCAATATGAAAATCATCCATATTGCCAATCTGCATACATATAAAAACATGATAATTTACAATTAACATATTGTAAATTATATTTTACCTTACAAAGAATGACTTAAATAATTAAAACTTAAGAGAGAGAGAGAGAGAGAGTAAATTAAAAATTAAGGACTAAATTAAATGAATTAAAAATAAATTAAATAGTCATAAATAAATTAAAAATTAACATATAAGTTATTTATATTGTACAGGTTACAAGGTTTTTGATGTTTTTAAAACTCTAGGTTTCAAAAGGTTTTGATTCAAGGAACATGTTCTAACATTTTTTAGAGAGAGAGAGGAGAGAGAGAAAAGAGGAGAGAGAGAGAGAAGAGAGAAAGAGGAGAGAGAAAAGAGAGAAAGAGGAGAGAGGGAGAGAGAGGAGAGAGAAAGAGGAGAGAGGGGGAGAGAGAAAGATAGGAAAGAGAAAGAGGAGAAAGAGAAAGAGAAAGAGAAAGAGAAAGAGAAAGAGAAAGAGAAAGAGGAGAAAGAAAAAGAGAAAGAGAAAGAGGAGAGAGAGAAGAGATAAATAGAAAGAAGAGAGAGATAGGAGAGAGAGAGAAAGAGGAGAGAGAAAGAGGAGAGAGAGAGGAGAGAGAGGAGAGAGAAAGAGGATAGAGAGAGAGAGGAGAGATAAAAGAGAGAAAGATGAGAGAGGGAGAGAGAGGAGAGAGAGAAGAGAGAAAGAGAAAGAGGATAGAGAGAGAGGAGAGAGAGAAAAGAGGAGAGAGAGAAGAGAGAAAGAGGAGAGAGAAAAGAGGAGAGACAAAGATGAGAGAGAAAAGAGAGAAATAGGAGAGAGGGAGAGAGGAGAGAGAGAAAGAGGAGAGAGAAAAGTGAGAAAGAGGAGAGGAGAGAGAGAGGAGAGAGAAAGAGGAGAGAGAGAGAAGAGAGAGAAAGAGGATAGAGAGAGAAAGATGAGAGAGGGAGAGAGGAGAGAGAGAGAAGAGGAGAGAGAGAAGAGAGAAAGAGAAAGAGGAGAGAGAGAGGAGAGAGAGAGAGAGAGAAAAGAGGAGAGAGAGAAGAGAGAAAGAGGAGAGAGAAAAGAGAGAAAGAGGAGAGAGAAAAGAGACAAAGATGAGAGAGGGAGAGAGAGGAGAGAGAAAGAGGAGAGAGAGAGGGTTTCTAGATTTATGTTTTGGTTTTCTAAGTTTAGGGTTTCCTAATTTAATTTTCTATAGATTTATGTTTTTGTTTTACTACCTAGGGTTTTGGTTTCTACGTAGGGTTTAATAATTTAATTTTGTATAGGGTTAAATTAAAAATTTAAACAGTTTTCTACTTTGGTACGCTAATTTACAAAGTAAATTAAAATTAATAAGAATTATATTTATACAATAATTTTGAAAACAACATTAAACTATGTTTTTAAATTAAAAATAACTTGAAACTATAATTTTTAATGACAAAAATCATAAAAAAATAATAAAAAACAATAGTACATACCTGGAACACGAAACAAATGGCAAATAGGGTCGGCAGGGGAAGCTAAATTGGGCAGCCAAGCTCTGCTAAACGTGATCCCATTTTTTAATGGTGAAAATGACAAGAAATCACTTAAAAAAAATAAATAAATAGAATTTAGAAATGGGCGCCCGAATTTTACAAAACGGGCACCCGTTTTGTAAAAATTGGGTGCCTGTTTCACTTTGGGTGCCCAATCCTAAATGGGTGCCCATTTTGTAAATGAGTGCCCGATTTTTGAAAATGGATCGGGCTCCCGAACCTAAACGGGTGCCCCATTTGTAAAAATCGGGTTCCTATTTCTTATTGCAATTTTTTCTTAGCGTGGACTTCCACATAATTGGTACCCAACTCCAAACACCCACCCTATTCAAACCTCCTTTGATTGGAAGGAATATTTTGAAGAGTTTGGAAAGGGTACTATTTAGGTAATTTTGAGACCTTATAGGAGTATCCTTCAGGAGCTTACCAAGATGGTAGATATGGTAGATAATGAGGGAGGATTGGATGTACATATTGGAAAATGTCACAAGGTTCTTAGAGACCTTAAAATAATAAGGAATATGCACTTCCAAGTTTTAGTAAAGATATACGAGGGGTGTGAGCTAGATAAATTTGAAACATGAATAAAAGATATAGCTCTAGGTGTGAAGGTTTATCAGAAGTTTGACGATAAAATAAGTAGGAAGGAAGAAGAGATAATGGCTTGGGTTGAAGAAGTTAAAAAGTTCTTCAATGGAATTGACGTTGATCTATTTGATGAAGAAAATGATCACCTAATGTATCCAATAAAGATCATTGTAGAATAGTTTGTAGGAATTTTGGATGGTATTAAGACAAAAGAGGATCTCTAGTAGCTCTTCTATCAAAAGAAATGATGCAGTCAAGGTCAAAGGATCCAATAAAGGATTGTCCAAAATTGTAGCCAAACACCAACAATGCGGAATAATACAACAAGAATATGCTTAAATAGAATTTTCATTCAACATGCTCGACTGTAAGGCCTTCTGGGTTAGGGCCAAATACAATCAATTACAATAATAATTCTACAATCTCCTAGCTAGTCTAGCTCTGCAATGCATCAATGGCTGGTGGAAACACTAAGGCATATCTAAACTTGAGCGCGCAAGCCACCAAGAAATCTCCTTGTCTCCAAGAATGCAACCAATAGCTATGATACCACTTGATGCAGTCAAGGTCAAAGGATCCAATATAGGATTGTCCAAACTTGCAGCCAAACACTAACAATGCAGAATAACACAACAAGAATATGCTCAAACATAATTTTCATTCAACATGTTTGGTTGTAAGGCCTTCCAGTTTAGGGCCAAATATAATCAATTTCAATAGTAATTCTGCAATCTCCTAGCTAGTCCATCTCTATAATGCATCAACGACTGGTGGAAACACTAAGGTAGATCTGAATTTGAGCTTGCAAGCCACCAAGCAATCTCCTTGTCTCCAAGTGTACAACCACTAGCTCTACTATTACAACATCAGACAAATAATCTAATCTTCAAGATCTCATAGGATCTAATTGTTATCCTTGTCCTTCTACTTCCACTGACTAGCTCACTTCCTGAACAACTACCCAAACACTCCTTAAATACATTTCCTCAACCACAAGTCGACTAGAAGAAATAATTAACTCCTAAGTCAGTCAGCTTCTACTACAAACAAATATTAAATGCAACAACAATTAGCTCTCAAATAGCCTTACAAACAATTAAATCTCCATGTTGGCCTCAAGATCTGATGAAGGGTGCTCCCCTTAATACCACAAACACATAACAGAAATAGAGAAACAACAACATCAATATGCAAGAACAAAAAATTGGCTTCTTATTATCTCCACAAATGTGGAATTACAAACTTTCAGAATTACAATATGCAAAGCCACATGGGCATTCCCTTACAATATTCTGCAGGACAAAGCCTCGAATCAATACCCAGATCTACTACCCAGAACTGCCCTAGACAACACTATGGGCCTTTTTTATATAGGAAATTTCCACCACCTGAGAAGCTTCTAGAAATTTAGCCCTAAGGGATGACCAAACTTAGAATTATTTTATTTTTCATTTTATTACATCAAAGTCGGCTCAAAATAACTTTTGAAACTCAAACAAAATTTTTGAAGGAAAATTATTTTCTGCCATTTCAGGTGACCCAACTTCCGGAGACCACAAGTCATCACCTGTTGACCCGATTGACTATTATAACCCCATTTTAGAAAGGGCACGAGGAGCTCTACAACACTTAAATCATGCAAGCTTCATTCAGCCAAAAATTCAACCTCATCCGAGGCCTCCAAAGCCTTCAAAATTGAGTTCAAAGTTTTTGTACCCTATTTCCAAAACTAAAAAGTTTCAATATCTTCAAAACCAGACTTGATCTAGCAATGAAACTTTATAGGCAGGCTGATATGACTAAGATGAACCTCCAACTGTGAAATCAGAACATTTCATGATCGTATGACCAACTTACTAAAAATAGCAAGTTTCCATAAATAGCAGCTCTACACAAGATAGCCCTTATTGAAAAGAAACCAGAAATATTTTTGGGTGATGCAAGATTGCTCTTACACCCAGGATGCTCCTACATCAGACACCTGGGGTAATTTGAGAAGTGACCCTGTCACGACTCAGGTGTGACGAAGGAAACCAAGATGGTTAACCTCCTGCTTTGTCAGCCATGATGAATCTTCAATAGGTCATCCTTTCCACTTGACTAGATATTCTTCATATGTCCTGTTCCTTGTGCTTCTGCCAACACGACTGTTTAATATATCCTCAATCTCCTTAGTATCTGAACTAGTTGCTGGAATACTCCATTGTGCTGCTGTGATCTCATCTTCAACACCTCCTTCATGATACTCTGTCAAATCTGAAATGTTAAACACTGGTGAAATATTCAGCTTAGTAGGCAATTCTACCTCATATGCATTTCCTGAATCATGCTTCTTCAATATCTTACATGGCCCAAACTTCTTCATTTTTAGCTTGTTATATGTACCAACCGAAAATCACTCCTTCCGCAAATGAACCATGACTTCATCTCCAACCTAAAACTCCTTATGCCTCCTTTTCTCATCCGCCTTAGCCTTATATTATGCATTAATCTTGGTAATATGCTTCCTCACCTCCTCATGGATGTTCTTCAAATATTCTGCAAAATCCTCAGCTTTAGCACTACTTATTTCTCCTTTATCTATCTTTCTCAACTCAGATGCATTTCTAGGACTACTTCCATATACAATCTATGGATGATGTGATGAACTAAACTTCAAATCTGTCTTTTACTCTTCACTTTCTGCTAGTGTCATTTCATGTGCTACCTTATTTGGAAATTGGCTCCTGGAATCAAGTCCATCTGATGGCTGATCTTTCTTATCAGTGGTAATCCATCAGGTACATTATTAGATACAATATCCTAAAACTCATTCAGCAAATCTACAACCTCTCTAGGTACATCTTCTACTTCCTATTTCCCAGCCTTTGGAATTAAGATAAAACACATGTGCTCATGCCGCATACCATATGAGAAATTTCCTCTATCAACAAAAGTTATTCTTGCATTACCACATACCTTTTCTTCTATTTCCTTCAATGGCTTTAGCTTATGTTGCACTCCATCCTTTGTTAGGGAATAGGTATTTGCACGACCATCATGTAAAACACATCTATCAAACTGCCAAGGTCCACCCAACAACATATGACATGCATCCATAGATATGATATCACATAGTACCTCATCTTGGTAACCGCCGATCTTAAACTTCACTAGGCACTGTTCACTGACCGTGACCTTGTGGTCATCCTGCACCCAGGCAACCTGATATGGATGTAGATGTTTCTGCCTCTTGAGCTTCAACTTTGTCACCATCTCTTCTAACACCAAATTATCAGTATTGCCACTATCAATAATCACATCACAACACTTACCCTCACACTTGTACCTAGTGCAAAACAAGCTCCTTCTTTGCTCAGGTTCATTTTCACCACTCAACATGACTCTTCTATTAATCAACATTTCTCCTCTTTGAACATCTTTAGAATGTGATGATTTGGCATCTTCATCTACACATGCAACTCTGGCCTAGCCTTCATTCCTCCTATCTGTCCCTCCTTGGTGTTGAGGACATTCAAATGCCCTATGACCTTTTTCTCCACAGTGAAAACATGTTCCACAGAAGCCTCCTCTTCCTGAACCTTGTCCTCTTCCTCTTCCTCTCTGATCTCTATTGTTTCGATCTTGAAAATGATTGAAATTATCTTCTCTTTGATTCTGACTATTACTGGCCTCATCCTGCTTTTTTAGATCTTCATTTGAATCTCCATATGACCGTTCATGACCTCTTCCACTTTGTCTGCTCTCAAACTTCTTGTTCAGCTTTTCCTCTACTTTTAAGGCAAACTGGTATGCCTCTTCAATACTGTTAATTCAAACTAGATTCAACTCCTCTTGAATGCTCAACCTCAACCCATTAAGGTAATGGGAAACTTTCTCCTTATCCCCTTTTGCATGGCCTGTTTTGATGAGGATTCGATAGAACTCCTTTGTATATTCCTGAACAAATCTTCCTGCTTGCTTCAAACTTTGCAATTTCCTTAGTAGGTCAAGCTCATAATCAATAGGGATGAACTGTCACTTCAATTTATCCACCATCCACCCCCATCTTATGATTTTATCCTTTCCTCTTCTATTTCATTCCAACTGAATCTCTTGCCACTAGATCTTTACATGACCCTTTAGTCTGGCCTTCGCAAACTTGACCTGATCAGGATCCTCGATATCTTCATACTCAAAATATTCTTCACATTCATTAATCTAGTCGATCAACTCTTCTGGGTTAAGATTTCCAAAAAATGTCGGGACCTCAATCTTAGGTCTCTTCGCGATCTTTGAGATAGCTCGAAAAAGTCTTTCTTCCTCTTGGTTCACAACTTCTTCTTCGGCTTCATCCTCACTTTCATCTTTGACATTAAGATTCATTCCTCTGCGAATCTCCTCTTGCAATGTTCACACTTGTCTCTATAGCTACCTAACCTTAGGTGTTACAACACCAGTTCTTCCACCACGTTCCCTTCGTGGAGGCATTTTCATGCTTCTCGTTGAAACCCTAACCACGGTCCTGGTGCAAATTGCCTCACAGTCGGTGATCTATTTACACATAAACCCTAACCCATGGTCATGGTGCAAACTGCCTCATAATTGGCAATCTATTTACACACTCAGGAACTCCTGCTCTGATACCACTTGATGAAGGGTGCTCCCCTTAATACCACAAACACATAACAGAAACAAAGAAACAACAACAACAATATGCAAGAATAGAAAATTGGCTTCTTATTATCTCCACAAATGTGGAATTAAAAACTTTCAGAATTACAATATGCAAAGCCACATGGGCATTCCCTAACAATATTTTGTAGGACAAAGCCTCAAATCAATACCTAGATCTACTACCCAGAACTACCCTAGACAACACTACGGGCCTTCTTTATATAGGAAATTTCCACCGCCTGAGAAGGTTCCAAAAATTTAGCCCTAAGGGCCAGCCAAACATAGAATTATTTTATTTTTCATTTTATTACATCAAATTTGGCTCAAAATAACTTTTGAAACCCAAACAAAAATTTTGAAGGAAAATTATTTTCTGCCATTTCAGGTGACCCAACTTCCAGAGACCATAAGTCATCACCCGTTGACTTAATTGACTATTATAACCCCATTTTGGAAAGGGCACGAGGAGATCTACAACACTTAAGTTAAGCAAGCTTCATTTAGCATAAAATTTGACCTCATCTGGGGCCTCCAAAGCCTTCAAAATTGACTTCAAAGCTTCTATACCCTGTTTCCAAAACTGAAAAGTTTCAATATCTTCAAAACCAGACTTGATCTAGCAATGAAACTTTACAGGATGGCTGATATGACTAAGATGAACCTCCAACTATGAAATCAGAACATTCTAAGATCGTATGACCAACTTACTAAAAATAGCAAGTTTCCATAAATAGCAGCTCTACACAAGATAGCCCTTATTGAAAAGAAACCAGAAATATTTTTGGGTGATGCAAGATTGCTCTTACACCTAGGATGCTCCTGCATCAAGATCCACATAGGAGAATACAACACAAGCTACCAACATTAAATACACCATGTTAGCCAACCAAATCCCCATGAATTCTAGTCAGTAAACCAGAACTACCGAGCACGAGTAAAACAACCGAGCACGCCAGGCATCACCAAGAAAGCACGTTGACTGAGCACCACAAGCATCACCGAGCACATGTTCCACCAAGTGCCAAAGGTTTTATCAAGTTCCTTCAGTGACCAAGCCTCTTCAATAACTGAGATCGTCAGTTAAAGTTGCAACCGAGTAAAATAGAACCACTTCAACACACCACCATGCAGATTTTCTAAATACCCAAGAATGCCCTTGCATCAAGAAAGATATAAATAAAATGCTGGGTCGAGAGGAGAAACTTAATTCTTTTGCTATAGATTTGGTCACCTTTAGGGAAAATTAGAAACAACACATTGATAACATTTTAAATGGAAGACTTCAAAGAAGTACAAGAAATATTAGAAAGGTTGCAGAAGGCTCACCCGAAAATACTCCCAGATGACTAAGTGTTAAGTCTTAGACTTAGTCAATTTTTGCAATGAAGAATTTTTTTGACACTTAGCCATTTTTTTAGATCAATATTTTTATCCTTTTAGACTCCAAAAGTCCAAAATTTGGAGGAGTTAGAAAGTTTTGACTTAGTCAATTCTGCAGATGTCATTTTTTGGAGTTAGGGTCAGTGTCTGAAATTTATAGGACTGTTTCATCAAAGAGTTCCTGTCTTGAAAAATTAACTTTGAGTTAGATTGCCTGCATGTTTGGGGTTAGTTTTTCTAGCCTTGGGGATATCAATTAGTTGGATTCATGAAGAAGATCCATGATGAAGATTTTAAGGAAGAACTCTAAGTTTTGAAGAAGATTCTAGTTTGAAAAATGGTGGAACTAGCATGTATTTCTTGTTTTTTGAGTATATTCGGCCTTGATTTCTCATAAATTTGTAATGCATGTGGATTAGATCTGTGCTATGTGGTTTAGAACTACCTTAGGAGTAGTTTTTCTTTCACTAAGCTTTAGATTAAATTTTATTTTCAGTTTTATGTATAGCTGAAACCCTAGATACGGGTTTCTTATTTTCCAAAATGGTGAAGTTCTATAAATTGTAAGAGAACAATGTAATTAAGGTTGATTATTTTTTGCAATACAACTATCTACAATTGGTGCTTCAATTGTGGTGTGAAAATTTATGCTATCTTTGTAAATTTCTTGAATGTGTGTTTGGTCATTCATTTATTTCAAAGAGCCAATTGAGTGTATGATGATTTTAATCTTGAATCTTTTAATCTGGTGTTTATCATTGTTGCATTACCTTGTTGTGATGAATTATTGGGAAGATTTTTCTTTGGTGGCTTCAAGATAAATTTGTCTCATGCGTGTACAGTTGTAGTAGCTTCATGATTTGATGAATTTTGATAAATCTTATATTTGTGTTAGTTTCCTTTGATGATTGTATTTACAAAGCCAGGGTTGTGAGTAATTCTAATCTATATTTTGTGGGTTTTCTCCATTTTCATGGTGATTTAATTTGCAAGGTTACGCAATGATGATTCATGTCCATTAGGTTTATTTTCTACAATTTTATTCAATTATTGTTACCTTACTCTTTTCCATTTCAAAGAAATCAATCATAATAGATTAAATTAAATATGCATGTTAGGAAATTGCTTTCGTTTAACGATTTTGAAAATACAAAAAAATAGATTGTTTATTTAAGATTTTTTTTGCAACCTCTCCAAGATCAAACCAACAAAGGCCCCCTCATGAACAGTTTCACATTTATCTTTGATTGAGATATCTAGACGGTTGAGACCCATCCCAAAAGGAACCTTGGGATTGATTTTATCATTCCTTCAAGAGGGGAATTTATATTTCAAATTCCTAGATGTTGTCTCATGTAAAAATGACACTCAATAGAAGTGGCGCTAGAAGGAGGTGGCTCAAAAGAGAAGCCAAAAAATATTGGATCTTTCTCTCCTGAAAGTTTTGAACAAGTCCTTAGATCATCATCCAACAAAGGAGGATTCCTTGAACTCAAAGAATTTTTTAGATCTCATAGTGATAAAGTGAAGCCAAGGGAAATTATTCCTTATCAATCAGCTCCACTCAACCATCTGCCATTACCACACATTGCTTCTCTATTTATTGCTATCCCACCACCACCTCTAATGGCCTTTTTTGTGAATGCATAGAGTTCTCCATTAGATCTACAAGGCCAACTCCATGAACTACCGAAGAACCCTAAGAAGTTTTGTCCATGTTTCATCTATGGAGAGTCTAGGACAGTGGAGGAACACATTCCTACCTTCAAATAAATATTCAATCACAAGGTGATTGTGCATCAAGATGTTGTTTATCATCTATTTCCTTACACATTGGGAGAGTTTGCGTATAATTGGTACTTAAATTTTCTGTGAGGATTCAATACTAGTTGGATTGAATTTGAAACCAAATTTCTCAACCAATTCAAGTTATATGTTGATCTTGCTACTCTCCACCACCAATTCATCTCTGCAAGGAAGGAGCCCAATGAACCGATTGCAATGTTTAACCATCATTTCCACAAGATGCATCAGAAACTTGAAGCCCATTATACTGTGCCCATTGGGGCTTCCATACAAGTATATATAGGGGTCTTGGATCCTTTGACATCTATCTTTTTGAAAATGTTGCCACTGACAGATATAGATACTTTGGAAAAGGTGTGCAATGAGGCCATTACCTTTACACAACAAGTGGATCTGCAAGTTGGTGGAAATTATAAAACCCTGCCCTCATTGAGAGACACTACTAATAGCTTGTGATGATTGATCAGGAAAGTACTATCCAGGAAAGTACTATACACTTTTCCTCCCGACCTTGCCGGGGTTTGACTATTTTTGGGCCGACATGTTGTAACTCATTCTAACCCTAAAGTGGAAAAATATTGTATAATATGGCTTAGGGTTAGGAATTTTACTATGTATGATTTTAGTATTTGCAGCAGAATTGAGCTATAAGGGATTACAGATTGTAGTCAGGTTGTAATCACTAGATAATAAAATATTGGACTCGCTGTTGGTGGACGTAGCCTAGAGATTGGGTGAACCACGTTAAATCTTTGTGTCTTATGTTATCTTCTATGTGGTTTATGCATTTATGACAGAGTTGTAAACAAAAGGCAAGAAATCAAACTCATTCTTCACCGTGAACTTTAGCACTTTGAGAGCAGAAAATTTTAAGAGCAATCCAGCGATTCAAACACTTTTGCAGAAAAGAATTCTCTATGAGCTACCATGGCATCATCCAACACTTCAATGATGAAAGGAACAGAAATGATAATCAAAGGGGAATGGAGCGCACTAGATTTCAAACTCATGCCTGCAATTGCAGCAGCCCTAGACCCTAACGGAGCTCAATCTCAGATTCCTCCTAAGGTACTACTTGTTAATGATATTCACAATCATTTCAATTGTGCAATTCAAGAGATGGGAAACCTAGAGCTAGATATTGTGCATGAGGAACTGTGTGTGAATGGTGTTCTAAAACCTGAGCACAAACATCTAGAAGACAAGGGATTAGTTCACATTACACATTTACCTCAAAACTTTTGGGAGAAATGGGTTAGATACATTCTCAGCCGTGTACATGAAGGCAAGATTTGGCTTGAGCAACCCATAGAGATCACTAAGAAGATGATTCACCAAATCACCGGTCTTCCCATGTTAAACAAAGTTAAAGCTACCAAAACCCTAGGTCGGCCGGAACTGGAGAAGAAAACCCTAGCCGAGTGGGACGGTAGAGGCATGAAAGTAAGAAGCATTACTGATGCTGAACTGAAGTTTGGAACACACATCATTGCCCACAAAATATACAGTTCAAGTCGACAGAATAGTGTTTCCTGTGAAGCCATTGACCTAGCATACAAGGTGGTAAAGAATAATTTATCATTTGATCTTGCAGATTTGTTGTTAAAACAGTTTAACAAGAACATGGAAAGCATTCAAACTTCCAAAAACAATCCATGTAAGTTTGGATCTCTACTGGTCTGTTTATTTTTCTATGTTCAGAAATTCTTCCCTTCCAAAGGAAAAGTAATATAGAGAAAAGATGTGCCAGTTCTTTATGAGATAAATGAATATATTTCAGAAATGGGTGAAAATTTTGAGAGCATCATGGATAGTTATTTTGAGTCTTTCAAGAAGAAAATGAATGACAAATTCTAGATTCCACAGAAGTTGGTGGAGGATTATAAGGATGATATTTGTTTCATGGTGGACTATGACAGAGTATACATTCAAGCAGCTAAACCGAGGATTGTACATGTAAAACCTCTTCCTTATGAGGTAAACATTGATGAGACAAAGAATATCATTGAAGCCCTCCTTAATCAGCCTGCTAATCCCAAAGCTCCATATTTTGGAACATATGAAGAAGCCAAAGTGAGAATTGAATTAAGCATAAAGCTTCCACAGGCAGTAAATAAAGAAAAAAAGAGGATAGCCAAAATGCAAATGCTAACCGAGGACAAAGGAGAAGACACTAAAGAAGAAGAGGAAAAGGATGAGAAAATAGAGGAACCAGAACCTGCAAAGAAGAAAGGAAAGGTATTCATCACCAAGGCACCTAAACCTCCCACTGCCATATTTACAAGGAGAAGTCCAAGGGGTAAAGAAGACAAATAGGACAAAGATATAATATTCAAAAGGCCTCCTCTAACCCTTCAAGAGAAGATCAAACTTTTCAGAGAAGGATCAGGATCTGGAGTAAGTAATATAAAATCTTTAAAATATGAAACAAGATCAGAAACAGAACAAAAGGAGATAGAAGATGCTATCATTGAAAAGATGGGACAGTGGAAATACTCTCCTGATGAAATAGCCCCACAGATTCTAGCAATTTTATTAGATCCAATAAAAATGAGATGGACCAATGCAAAGCAAACTGTAAAAGACATTTTTGATCAAACCCTGAGATAGTTAATGCCGAGCTTGAAAAATGATGAAATAAAGAAGGCATTGAAGGAGAATGAAAATAAGATGACACTGAAGTTCAATACCTGTTTAATTCTGATTAACAATATTGAATCGGTTGTGAAGGCTGCAAATGCCACATGGAAGAACATATACCATCTTCACCAACTGAGTACTGAAACAGTTATAATAAGACATTGAAGATGACAGTGATGAACAGGAAGAAGCCACTGAGGTAGATGATACTGTGAGGATAGTGGCAGAAGTCATTGCATCACTTCCTACCTCTCCAGTAAAAGTTTCTACATCTAGCCCGGAGACACCTTCAAGCATGGTTGTGACAACTTCAACATTTGTCCAATCACCTATAGCAACAACAGAAGTAACTACCATTTCTTCTACCGAGTTGCAATCTCCTACTTCATCAAGTTTTCCAGTAGTAAGTATTCTAGTTTTTGATTCTACAAGTGTAAATACTTTAAGTTCTCCAATAGACAGTATACCATTCTCTATAACCAGTCCTACTATGTCTACTGTCACTACTACTAAGGCATTAAGTACAGATAAGCCTAAGGCTCAACCGAGTATAAGATTTTTGGGCAAGAATATAGTAGAGGATATAGACCTAGATGAGGAAATAGAGATTCCAACATTAGATTTTGCAAATCTATCAGCGAACCAAATGCAAAATATAGGTGAAATCCTCCAAAGGAAAGCAAAGCAAAAGAAGCTTAAAGATGAGAGAGACAAGGAATATAAAATCATTAAGGATGCTAAGGACATTTTGTCAGAAGCATTAGGTATTAAAGTAGACTCCTCTCAACATGTTTTGTTACAATTAGTACAAGCAGTAAATAAGTATAATGAGGATTCATCTGGGATAGACAAGTTAGTTGAAAAAGCCGAGAAGAGATTCAACAATAAAGTGCTTGAGCACATTGCTCAGCACATAGCTATTAATCAACTCGAATTGTCTTCAATTTTGGCAAACATTGAATCTTCCTATTCGAATGTTACCTCTCTTTTGGCCAGACTGTGCAATGTTTCCGAGTTCACCAAGGAAGTCAAGGATAAAATGAATAAAATTGATGAGGATTTGAAGATTAGCATACAAAAGCTGCAACTTGAACCAAGTTCAAACTCTGCTCATCACATGAAAATCTCATACCTATCAAATATGCAGTCAGTACTACTGAAAGAAGACACAAGGATCCGGTCCACACTGCTAGACATTCAGAACATGATCCTTCCCATCATGAATACAATGTATAAGCACATTGAACATTCCAAAACATTAATTCATGACAATCAGTTCTCAATAGCAGATCACATGATTGAACTCTTTGCAAAAGTCCAAATTGCAATCCAAACATACAAGATTCTACAAGAAAATTGGGACAGAACCCTGGCACTGATAATGAAGGTACATTCTATTTTTCTATCAAATTTTGGATTCTCTCTGTAAAACATTTGTATATACACCTTTGGCATTATCACCAAAAAGGGGGAGATATGTATAGAAGAAAAGAAGAAAAAGTTAGCACATTGAAAGGGGGAGATAATTTATAAAGCCCTATGACAAAGATAAATTTTGAAAAATCAAAATAAATCTCAGCATGGTTCATGAATATAAGTTTTGGGCAATAAGTGTTTTTGTCACTAATGCCAAAGGGGGAGATTGTTGGCATTAAGTAGGATTGCCACTAGTGACAACACTTATTTGCATTCTCAGTGCAAACTGACCAGAACAATGCAAACTGAGCAGAATAGTGAAAATCGAGCAGAACAGTGCAAACCGAGCAGGACAGTATAAACTGAGTAACATTATGTCTACCGAGTCACCAGTAGTTACCAAATTCAGAACCTACCGAGTGGTTAGTATAAACCGTGCCTTCACTTCTACCGAGTGCATGATGATGCCGAGTAATGCAGTGGACGCCGAGTATCAGAAAGTCACCGAGTTAGTTTGCAGGAACCATGTAACCATACTTGGGCCGACTTAGTAGCACTTATGTTTATTTGTCAAGCCGACTTTGTAATTGTAATTGTAATTAATTGTTTAGACTTGTATATAAACAATGTTGTAAAAATACCAAGATGTAATATATATGAATATGAAATAGAAGAGAAAAGCAGAGATAAGCGAATTACAAAGGGCTACAGTAGTATAAAGAGCAGCAAAGACAAATTCATCATAGAAGGTGATCAGTACATCAGTGAGTCTCATTTAGCAATCCAGTTGCAAAATAAGAGATCTACTATTTCATCCTAACAGGTGAATCAGCTTGAAATCCTTTAACCGGGTAGACTTAACAGTCTTTGTAAAATCTCTTTACTGAGTGCATACTTCATTGTATGTTTGTAAAACCTCTAACAAGGTGGACCTAGCAGTCCTTATTGCTCCTAGTAGGGTAGATCATCAGAAGTGATCAATTGTAAGCCTTAACCAACCAACTTTATACTGCAGTACTAAAGCTTTGTGGGTTTCATCCCCACCTCAGTTTTACTTTCTTTTTGGAAGGTTTCTGGGTAACCAAATCTATGTGTCATTATTGTGTATGCTTTTAAGTTTCATGCTTTCTATATGCATAAGGATAAAGTGAACTATATGTTAATACATCTGTTATTGAAAGAAAATTTTGGAGTTACTGATTCACCCCTCCCCTCTCAGTAACTTGGTTAATTCCTGAATATTTCCAACAATTGGTTATTTTGCATGTAATTGTTATTTCTACCTTGTTAATCCTAACAACTACCATGTCTAATCCATTCACAACCAAAAACCAAACATTGGCTCATCACACTCCAAAGCTCAACCCAATCCTGACTTCATATGCTACTACTCTACCACTCACCATCACATACTCAAGGTATGACTCACATAAAGAAACACTTTGTGAGAAAAGGATAGTCATTCCAAGTGATCCTGACAACAACCTTGTGAACGAATAAGATATGAGAAAAAAGACACTGTCACAATTGGCCAATGAATTCACAATAATGAAACTAAACCCATCTCAAAACCAAGGGAACTATCCATGACCGGTTGCTGTCCCAAATCCTTATTCATAAAATTAGAGCCATAATTACAACAATTATAATAACAATAATAACTACGACAACAACTTGCAAGATAAATAATTTGGACAACAACAAATCAATAGGCCTTGGAACAAATGACCCAATAACAAGAGTATATGTGTTGATAACACTAATACTTACAACTCAGTTGAGGTTGACTTTGTAGGGATTGCAGGTACTAAGTTGTAGTGACAATGAATACATGAATGAAATAGACAATAAAAAAAATATAATCTTTAACAATCCTTCGACACATTTTAATACCATGGTGTTCGAATCTCATGAACTAGGGACCGAGGAAAGTTCTAACAACAACATACCAAAAGAAGAATTTTTATTCTTGTTTCACCAACAAAGTAACCTGAATACTTTGAAGCTCATGCTTTTCAGAATAGCAATCGAAACAACTATAATTTGAGTAGTAGAAGGGAAATTTTGACTGATGGTATTCCCCTAGGGTTGCAACCCACCCCTTCATATTTGTGTGCTAACAATAATACCTCACCTCCTAGAGGCCCAAATGTAGCTACTCCAATACCACAAAATTAGCCCACTATGCTCAGAAACTTGGCTTGGTCTACAAAGAAATACAATACATTGGAGGAAATAAAATGAGTAAGGGCCAATATGTCAATGTATGACATGTTACAAAGTTATCCTATACAAAGAGAAGCACTTCTAAAACCACTAGATCATTCTAAGAAGGCCTCATCAAATAAAATGAGAGCTCCCATGTGTACACACTAAAAAGGTGCACTTTTATGAACCATTACATGCAACGTTTCTCAAGAATGAGGCCTCACAAGGTGGCTCATAGCTCTCTATGCATGGGGTTGCAAGGGACTATGATGTATTTGCTCTCAGCTAGAGCTACAAGCTTGTGACCTTGCTAGTCAACCACACAATGAGAGATTCAAGTGAGGACAAGGGCAAGAGTGCCAATATCCTCAAGAATCACTATGAAAATGCAATGCAATGCAACTACAATGAGAATACAATCTAAGCTATGAAAGGAAAGTACAATGCAACTAATCTATGAAAGGAAATAGCAATGGATTACAATGCCTCCTATTTAGACTATGTGAGCTTATTCTATTGCATAAAAGGAAATCTATACTATGAATGCAACTAAGAAAGCAAATATGCAACTAAATGATGAGAGCAACAAGTCTTCAATGTCTTCAAAAGCTCCAAATGCACCTAAAACCTGCAGCATAACATTAGCATAAAAACATGGTATATCCAAATGAAGGAGAGAGCTCTCCTTTTATAAGAAATGAGGTGAAATGGACCATTGACATTAAGAGGCAAAAAGTCATAATCAGTGGTGGAGCTTGAAAGAGGAGCAATCCATGTGCACAGGTATCCTCCAATAGGAAAATAGGAGTTGACTTTATGTCCATATGAGATAAAAAGTGTTTTTCTCCTTTTTATAAAATATGAATAATACTTTATTTGTGCAACTTAGGATAAGAGGAAGGCGGGGGCTTTTTATTTAATTAAAAGGGGAGGAAATATTCCTTTTAAGTAAATAAAAACTTAGGATAAATGGTTAGCCCATAGGATAAAAATCTAATATATGATCGAAATTAAGACTTGATCAAGAAATTGATAATGTTGAAAATATTGATTATTGATAAAAAATGATTCAGGGTTGATAAATCAAATAAATGGGGCCCAAAGTCTAGGCGACCATTTTAGGGTGCATACATTTGCCCCTCTTTGACTAATGTGTGATCAATTTGGAAACACATGCAGTCAAAGAAGAATTGAAATGTGAGATCGATCTAGGATCACAAGACAACTCAGATGTGAGGTCGATTTGGGATCACATTCAAAGTAAGAGATAAGAATCTCAAATTTGAGAAAAAGCTCACAAAAGATGTCTAAATCAAGAGAATCAAGGAATTGGGGATGAAGATCCCATAAATACTGCCCCCTCGAAATCAAAGTCGAAATCAGGTAGAGGAGAGATGACAAATTGATAAAGATTTGATCAAATCAGAATGAAATCATAATCGAAGGTAAATGATAACAGGATAACCATTAGGAAATGAAACATGCCCCAGCGATGAGCTAGAAGAAAAAAGATAGGGCGAATGAAAGACTAGAAAATTGAGAGACATGAAAAGGAAGAAATTCCACCAAAAATCAAATTATGCCTCAAAAAGTCAGTCAACTGCTAAGAAGAAAGGGAAAATTTGGAAACGCGACTCGAATTTTGATTTTGAGTCTGAAAATGGATATCAAATGATGTGATATGAAAGACCATAAATGAAAGATATGATCAAGAAGAATCAGAAAATGAGCACAGTTGACTAACTAGTCCAAAGATGATAAAAAGGAGAGCTCTTTCCATATGCAAGATGCAAAAACTAAACTATGATGAACCTAAGAATGCAAGCTACTATGAAAGTGGTTGACTTGCAAGGTCACAATGCCTATAGACATCTAATTATCATCATCGAGCATTATTGGTAGCGTCGTAAGATCATACAATGCACACTAGCATAACTATGTGGATATGAATATGATCTTTATCAGATAGAAATGTGGGAATCCCACCTAGGCATCAAAGACATATAGGTCAAGATGACTAGTGCAATGAGATCACCTAAGTTTGATATGGCAAGATTATGCTTGTATCAAGACACATGAAAGTTAGGATAGCTAAAAGCATGCACTCGCAAAATAGTCAAGGATAATACCTTGTCAATCCATAGGGTCAAGTAAGACCAGCATAAATGCTCATGACAGTTAGGACCAACAAAATATACCCACAAGTAGATAAAGAAAGAAAACATGTTCTCATTCCCTCAGTCTTCTAGCTATGCATCATCGAAAACTTCTCAGGGAGAGGCCACTCATCAAAGAAATTCTCATAGACAGCACACAAAGAAAAATAAAGTCATCATATCATCAACGAGTTGATTTTTTAAGTTTGTGTGTGTGTTGGTCAAAGAGTCAAACTCTGAGTATCGCATCTACAAATGAGTAATATCACATCATACGAGACTGTTGGGTAAGACTCCTGATAAGTGTTAAGAAACACTCGATGCAAGGGTAGTGTTGAAAAACACTGTTTGGGGTGGTGTTGAAAAAAACCTGTTGTGAAATGCCCCAAGAGACAAACGCACCTAAAAAGACCAATGCTAATAGTTATGCCCCCTAGACAAAGACAAGGAACAATTCTAGACTAAGCCAAATAAGGTCAAGGCATGATGGGAAGTGGCTAAGTGTCGAGGATGCATGCTAACAAATAGGAGTACAAAGGCCTCAAGTAGTGCCTATTTCCAGGTTTTCACCACTTGGAATCTTTTTTCATTTTTTCATTTTTTTGGATTTTTGGATTTTTGGATTTTTTGTATTTTTTCAGGACTTTTTATGCTTTTTAGGATTTTTTCAGCATCATATATGAATTTTTTTGGTATTTTTTCAGGATCATAAAATATGTACAAGGGATGCCCCTAGACAGAAATGAGCATCAAGGATAGAACTTCTTGAGGTGCACAATGTTGATGGGATCAGGGAGCTGTTCTCCATCAGGATTTGACAGTAAATACACACCAGTACCAAAAGCAGCTGTGATGACATATGGTCCAAGCCAGTTAGGTTCAAACTTGCCCTTTTGCTCTCAGTTCTGTTGGTTCTTAGGGTTCTCTTGCAAAACAAGATCACCTATTTGAAATTCTCTAGGGTGAACCTTCTGGTTGAATGCTTTGGACATACGCTTATGATACACTCTCAGATGATCAAAGGAAGCCTTACGCTTCTCATCTAGAAGTTCTAATTCCTGTAACCTCATGGCGCGGTAATCCTCATCTGTAATCAAACCTTTGAGTGAGACTCTAAGTGATGGTATCTTGACTTCTAAAGGCAATACTACTTCAGCACCATAGGTGAGAGAAAAAGGAGTGGCTCCTATAGGTGTGTGAATGCTTGTTCTGTAAGGCCATAGTGCTAGATTGATTTGCAAATGCCAATCCCTACCATTCTTATGCACTGTCCTATGAAGAATCTTAAGAATGGTTTTGTTAGAAGCTTTTGCCTATCCGTTTCCTTGTGGAAAATAGATGGAGGACCAATGTTGCTTGATTTTAAACTTTTTGCATAGGTGGTTTAGGTTCTTATTCTTAAATTGACCTCCATTGTCAGTAATGATCTCAGAAGGCACTCCAAATCGGCAAATAATATGATTCAAGATGAACAAAGAAATGGTCCTCCTTGAAGCAACAGAAAGTGGCACATCTTCCACCCATTTTGTGAAGTAGTCAGTGGCAGTAATAATGAACTTGTGTCCACCTGAGGAGTTGGGATGAATATGCCCAACTAGATCAAAGGCCCAACACTGAAATGGCCAATGAGAAACAGAAGGGATCAGCTCCCTACCTGGAGCATGAATCAGGTTTTTGTGTTTTTGACATTTTTCAGATGACTTAGCAAATGTGACCGCGTCTATCTGCATTGTGGGCCAATAATATCCCACCCTAAGCAACCTTTAGGCCATGGAAAGACCATTAGAATGTCCACCACAAATGCCCTCGTGGATGTCAACTAAGGCTTGGTTGGATTCCTCCTTTTCCAAGCACCTAAGGAGCGTCCCATCTAAACCCCTCCTATATAAATCACCAGAGATGAGGGTGTGGTGAGAGGCATTACAAATGAGGTTTCGGTGTTCAAAGTGGTTGAATGTGTCAGGGATGATGCCATCACGAAGATATGAATAGATAGCACCATATCAGGAAGACTCATGTGTGACAATGGTACAAATGACATGGCTTTCAGATGAGTCAAAGATGGGATGGTGTAGCTCTTCCACTAGTAATTCAAATCTGGATTCATGTGTCTCCAATTGAAGAAGTGAAGCTAATGTGGCCATGGTGTCTGTAGCCTTGTTCTCTATCCTAGGGATCTGTTGAAACGTCACAAAGGTGAAGTAGCATCTCAAAGAATCAACCATCTTTTTGTAGGGTATCAATTTGTCATCCTTGGTTTGATACTCTTCATTGACTTGGTTGATGATTAACTAGGAATCCCCAAAGACATGTAACTCTGTGATGTTCCATTCTATAGCTATCCTCAAGCCATTAGTTAAAGCTTCATATTCTGCAATATTATTGGTACATGGGAATAATAGTTTGTAAGACTTTGGAATATTGTACCCATGTGGAGAAACAAATAATACTCTAGCACCTGATCCATTTTGCATGCGGGAACCATCAAAGAACATTGTCCAAGTGTAGGTAGTCGTATACAAGATGTGTTCATTTGGGAATTCCACTTGGACCGGCATACTATCCTGAATTGGGAAATCAGCTAATTGGTCAGCAATAGCTTGCCCTTTTATGGCCTTCCTTTCAACGTACTCTATGTCAAATTCTGTTAGGACCATCATCCATTTAGCAAGTCTACCCGTGAGGGCAGCCTTACTAAGCAAGTATTTAAGAGGATCAATTTTGGCAACCAAATGTATGGTATGAGCAAGCATGTAGTGGCACAACTTTTGAGAAGCAAACACCACTGCAAGACAAGACTTCTCAATATTATTGTAATTGATCTCATAGGAGACTAGAGTAAGGCTGATATAGTATATGGCCTGTTATTTCCTAGTATCATCTGATTGAGCCAATAATGCCCCCAGGGAAGTGTCTGTAGCTGAAATATATAGGATCAATAGTTTCCCTGGAATAGGAGACATTAGGATCGGAGGATTAGCCAAGTATTGTTTGATTTGATCTAGGCTCTTTTGACAATCCTCGTTCCAAACACAAGAAGCACCCTTATGTAATGTCTTGTTAAAGGGTTGTGCTCTATCTGCAAGCTAAGAAATAAACCTCCTAATCGATTGAAGACATCCCTGAAGACTTCTCATTTGGCTGATATTTTGAGGAGGTGGCATATCTAGAATTGCTTGGACCTTTTCGGGATCAACCTCGATACCTTTTGCTGATATTATGAATCCTAAAAGTTTTCCTAAGGTGACACCAAATGCACACTTCTTTGGATTCAATCTGAGTTGAAACTATTCCATGCGATCTAGAATTACTTCCAGATCATCAAGGTGTGTGTCTCATTGTCTTGATTTTGCCAGGGTATCATCCACATAATCTTCCATGTTTTTGTGCATCATATCATGAAAGATAGTGGTCATAGCTCTTTGGTAGGTTGCTCCTGCATTCATTAATCCAAATGGCATGACGTTCCAGCAATAGGTTCCCCATGCACATGTGAATGCTATTTTCTCTTGGTCCTCAGGAGCTATTTTAATTTGATTATATCCAGAGAAACCATCCATTAGAGAGTATATCTCATAGCCCGCTGTCATGTCCACTATCATGTCAATGTTTGGAAGTGGAAAATCATCCTTTAGGCATGCTTTGTTTAAATCTCTAAAATCTATGCATACACAAATGGACCCATCATGTTTGGAAACTGGCACTATGTTTGAGATCCATTCTACATAATCGATGGCTCTAATGAATCTAGCTCTCAAAAGTTTTTCTAATTCCACTTTGACAAGGAGAGCTACATGGGGATGCATTTTTTTGAGTCTCTGTTTCACTGGTTTGACGCCTGGAGCTATGGATAAGTGATGCATTATAAGATTTGTGTCAAGCCCTGGCATGTCTGAATAGGTCCATGCAGAATTAATTTTTTTTTTTTGTAAAAAATGTACATATGCCTTGGTCTCTTCTTCTGATAAAGACTGAGAAAGATGGATTATCTGAGGATTTTCTTCTGTGTTCAAATTGACTGGCTTTGTTGGCTCAATCAATACTGATGATCTATCCTAGAAATAACTCAACAAGTTATTAAGTACCCCATCCTTAGGTGCCTCAAAGAGGTTTTCACCCTTAGATGTGTCATTTCTTTTTACTATTTTTGATTCTGATACCGCCACAAAGTGGTTTTCACCATCAGACCTATTTTTCTTTTTTTCTTTCTCTTTTATTTTTAGACCGAGGTACTTAATATTAGACTCTATCATGCTGGTTGTTGGTTCACTGGTGGAAGAAGCCATGGGTTCAAGAGCATTCAGATAGTAGGAAATTTCATAATCATTCTAAAAAGTGAGGAAGATAGGCTCTTGATGGCGCTGAGACTAGTCAATTAGGTCAAAGTGAACAAGGGGTAGGTCAATGACTGGTTCAATGTTGTTTATGCGAAAAGTGTCATCTCTGGTGACCATATAATTGGAGTTCATCAAGTCTTCTCCTAAGATACCTGAATTAGGACTCATCCTACCAAATGAAGCGTCATCGACTAAGGCAATTTGAGGAGTGCAATCCTCTAGTCCTACACTAGGATCGTCGGCTGCATCGGGTTGGGTACTATAGGCATGGACAATATCTACGTCCAGATCAACTGTTGCATCTGAAAGTGAGTCCCATTTATATTCATGGGAGTCTATGTCTGAGTCATCATTTGGGCCTCGTGATGTAGAAGCCTCAAGGTTAGGAAGGGTCTCCCCCTCTCTAGTGCTAGCATTGGTACTATCCGTTGCAGCTAGGACAGTAACACTTTCCTTTATCGATCTAGCAGCCATATAGTCACTATCCGTCGTAGCTGGGATAGTAGGATTGTCAGGCATCAAATCTGTGGAATCTCCCCAAAGGAGATTTGTTGAGGGCACCCGATCATCAGACACATCTTGTTGATTAGAAAGATCAGGCATATAATTTGAGTCACTGTCACTGTCTGTCGCAGCTGGGACAGGGACACCTTTCTTCTTCTTATTCTCAAAACCTAAGCCAACCGTGGACTTATCCTTTTGTCTGAAAAGAGCATGATCAAGAGGCTCAGCTTTAGCATCCAGCCTATGACTAAGGGGACCATATCCAGGATAACCCATATTCTTAACCATTGTATACCCTTTCCCATAAGCTTCAGGTGGAGGAGCAAAATTCTCGTTGTGCTTGTATTTTTCCTCATGATAGATCCAGTCCCTTACGACAACTTCCTCTTTCTCATCCTGAATGGGGACTAAAGACTCAACAAATTTTCCAAATAATGTCATTGCTGATGATGAAGGCTTCACATTTGGTGATGGTCTCCCATAAGACCTAGGAGAGATTGGCATTTTTGTAAAAGAATCAATTTTATAATCTCCCATCCCAAGATCTATGGCCTTGAACTTCTGCTTGCATTGTTCAAGTGAACTACTAGGACTGTCAGCTTCCCTATTCAAAGGTACATGTGATCCCGCAAAAATGTTATTAGCTGACAAAGCACTATCTCCAGGGATGCAAATTTCTACACCGTTATGGGGAAACTTAACACACTGGTGATATGTTGATGGGACTGCTTGCATTTCATGAATCCATGGCCTACCTAGAAAAATGTTGTAGGCTAAAGGTCCAACATCAATGATTTGAAATAAGATGTCCTTTTCTACTGGACCAATGTGAATAGGTAAAACAACCAATCCCTTAGAACTTCTTTCTGCTTCATCATATGCTTTGATTGTGATCTTTTTCCTTGTGTCAATGACATTCTCAGAATATCCTAGAGCCAGCAACAAACTCATGGTACAAATATTGAGCCCCGCACCCCCATCTATCAGTACATGCCTACCACAGGTTTTATGAATCATGACTTCGATGTGTAAGGCCAAGTTATGTGGGTGACTGATGGATTTGTCGTCTTCTTCTGAGAAGGTGAGGTAATGAGGGCTAGCCAAATGGTTGACCATATTCTGGAAT
Organism: Chamaecyparis obtusa; assembly: GCA_027943335.1. Lineage (NCBI taxonomy): Eukaryota > Viridiplantae > Streptophyta > Pinopsida > Cupressales > Cupressaceae > Chamaecyparis > Chamaecyparis obtusa. Next base: position 676,294 of record BSBK01007987.1, on the reverse strand, counting down.
TGATCAATATCTAAGTTGTTAGGGACACTGGTTGCTCGCAAAGCATCTTCAAGGACACGCTTATGTTTAGGGGACAATTCTAAAAGCTCAAAAATGGATATCTACGCGGGTGTACGTTGTAGTTGTTCAATAAGATTATAATTGGAATTAGGACCAATGGCAGATTTGGGAGGAGCGCCTTTGGACATGGGCCGCTTAGACTTGCTAGTGCTAGGACCTCTGATGATAATGGATGCTTGGGCCTGACCCCTAGTGACAGCATTGAGGGACTGGGGTATTCTTTGTGAGTGAAGACCTCTTATCACCGCAATGGGTCTTTCATCAGTCATAGGAGTTGAGTCCACATTATGTCCATAAGGATCCTTCCCTCTCACCATGTTGACACTATCATCCACAACTTCAAGCATGTTAATAACATTTTCTACATTTGTGTAGGTGTAGTTGATAGCCGCCTTGCCATTTTTAGAATTCTCTCCTTTCTCATATTTAGGCAAGGGCTCTTTAAAGGCTTTATGATCCGCATTAGTGGTTAACCCATCCACTTGTAATTGTCCTTTTTCAATAAGGTCTTGGACAAGATGTTTGAGTTTAAAACAATTTTCTATGTCGTGTCTAATCCCATTATGGAAAATGCAAAAAGCCTTCACATCCCACCAATGAGGTAAAGGATCCGGTATATGATGTTTTGTAGGATCCTGTGGGTGTGCCAAATTATAAGCAACTAATGTCTTAAAAACATCTGCATAAGATTCTCCTAATTTGGTAAATTATCTTTTCTCCATTTTAGATCTCCTTTGATACTTAGGTTTTTCTTGTTGTGTTGAAGATGTTTGCAGCTTCATAGCTTGAACTGCATGAGAGAGGTTAAGAACTCCTTCATTCTTGGTTTGAGATGAGTCAACAACTCCATCGTTGACCACTTGCTTGTTTTTGTTCCAATAGGAGTTCTTTTTGTCCTTGTTACCATTAGTATTGTTATTTTGGCTATTGTTGTTATTTGTTGGTTTAGCCAAAATTCCTTGTTCTTTTAGGACATCCTCAATGCGACATGCCACCTCTACCATAGTATCAAAGGAATTAAATAGGATTTTCTTGACTTCATATCTTAGTTGTGGTATTAGATTGCTCACAATGATATCAATTCTCTCCTCCTCAGGGATTGTCCTTGGGTATTTTGAACACAATCACCTCCATCATTGTAAAAATGTGACAAAAGATTCCCCTTGATTTTGCTTGAGTTTGCACAAATCAAGCATTGTGACCGACCTCGATAAGTTGTAAGCAAAATGCTGAACAAACCTTTGGACAAGTTCTTTAAATGTCTTTACTGGAGGGGAAAGGTTGGTGAACCACTCCATGGCTTGACCTTTTAAGCTCCTTGGGAATAATCACATCAAGTAGGAGTCTTCATGGTGAAAGGAAAAGCTCATTATGTAAAACTGTCGAACATGGTCGTGAGGGTCACCAGTGCCATCATATTTGTCATATGTTGGGAACTCAACTTTCTTAGGAAATTCTACCATCACCACACTTTTGTCAATGGGGTTAGGACATATGGAGTCCAAATGAAACGTGCTCTTGGGAGCCTTCATCCTGTCTATATTTTTTTGCATTTGTAAGATCACCTCATCAGTTGAAGGACTCTATTTCTTGATCTTTTGGTGAACATCAAAATTATATAGAACTTTAGCACCTTTGTTAATAAGACTTTCCAAGAATTGATCTTTGTTTTGTTCCACATATTGCTCCACATATGCTTGAAAGGATGGTTCTTGTTGCATAGTCATGAAATCCACATGATCAAATTTAGCATAACTTCTTCCATGTTGTGAGCCATGATGTGCTCGTTGGGAGGGTTTCTTTGAATGTCTATGAGATGACTGTCTCCTATGATGGTCATATCTTGAAACCCATCTTCCTCTAGGGCTTGGGGATCGTGAAGGTGTCCTTGATCTTCTTCTAGGACTTGGCGAAGGGGTAGATGGGGGTGAGTTGGTCCCACTATTGGTGCCCCTTCCATTGAATTGATTTTGGAGTTGTTGTGCGTAGAGCCTATCTTCTTCTTCTTGGGTGACTCTTTTCTGTATATCCAACAATGCACGTTCTTCTTCCTCTAGTTGTCTGAATTTTTCCTTTTTAGCAGCCTGTTCATCTAAATAGGCTTGCTTCTCTCTCTCAATGCTTCTCAATCTTGTATTTGCATATCGAGAGGTGTCTTTGAGTGGGGAGGTTTGTCTCGAATGCCTTATTGCATTGGCTGTGTTTATGTAGTGATCACTAGATTTGTTGTTCTGGTCTTCATGTTGTGACCCTGAATCTGAGTGAGCTTGCTTATGGTGTCTCTCGGCTCATTGGTGAGCATCAAAATACCTCACGTTGTTGGGAGGTGACTCGGGTGGACTAGCATGAGAAGAACCACCATACTCTCTTCTATGTCGTTGGAAGATATCCTCAAGAGTTTGATTCATGGCTTCTCTTTGTTGTCGGGTGAAAGTGTAACTCATGTCCATACTTGATGAAAGTGGTATGAAAGAGGTGCTCACTTCACTAGGATTAGCTCCCGAATTAAAACAAACCTCAGATTCACTCTTAGGAGATTGGTCAAAAAGGGGTCCTTTTCCCTTATGTTGTCAACGAGTCTTGACGGGTGGTAACTGGCTAAAGGCAATAGGGGGTCACTTCCCTTGATTGACTTGGTACCTTGTCGTAACTGACATGAAAGAAAGATACTCTCAGTGATAAGGTGACCTTTCAAAGTGTCAACGCCAAACTAGGATAATCAAAGTTCTCTATTGTCCAAAAAAAAGAAATGAGAAGATAAAAAAAAAAAAAGGGCTTTACCAACACTGTCAAAGAGGTGCTTCAAATCAAAGGGTGACTACCCTTGCACTTTTGAATCAGGAGGTTGGACTAGGCCAAAAGATAACTGAAATTGAGATTTAAATGAAAGTGATTTGGACAATAAGAGTACTAAAATTTTCTAAGAATGTAGCTAACAATCTTAGAGATGAACCTTGGCACCAAGAATGACCTTCTAACTTGAGAATTATTTCAAAGTGATTTCGTAAATCAAATGATGCTATCCCAGAGGACTAAAACTAGAAATTTAGAGTCAGGACAGGTCTCAAACATTGGGGCAAGAAGCCTACTCTAAGACCTAGCCTGATTAACAGTAACTGAAACTGACCAAATTGTAAGCACGACAGAAATTAACCAGTCGATATACTCTAGGCTACTGGGGCGATATACCTATAATTTTGCGATACTTCACACGAAGCCAGGTGATATACCTCAGCATTGGCGAGTGATATACTCTAGGCAGGTCGGGCGATAGTCTGTCAAGGGTGAACTATCGTGCGATATTTCTCTTCAAAGAAGGCGATATTTCTAGCAAGCGCGAAGTATCGTGTGATATTTCACTGTACAGAGCACGATACTGTTGCAGAATTGTTCAACTTTGACCAGAATTGTGTAAAATTTGCATTTTCAGGTCTATTTGGTCAAAATTTCCAGTCTGAGGGTTGATGTTTTCGATTTCAGTCACAATATTAGCAGAATTTTGGCAGGTTTGCAAATAGTGAGGGATCAAAACATGGTCTCAAACACTTTAAACAAGGGAAAAAGCAACCTTGCCAAGACAAACACTTGTGATATCAGAATTGAAAAATCACCCTTTGAATGCTACCGATTGTTTGTATGTAAGAACGTTTGCACTGGCATCACACAACCGAAGACAATTCAAGCAAATCTATCCTAAAAAGTCAAGGCTCAATACTTACCAACTTAGCCCACAACTTGATGCCCCTTCGCCTCACACCAAGTGGTTACCCACAAGAGATGTTGGCTTTGTCGTGGAAGTGTCAAATGACACAACCAAAGGGACACATATGGTGAGTATCTTGAGGTGATCTGGGTAAACCACTTGGATCAATCCTTGCACTAAGAAGATAAGCGGCTAAAATAAGGTGGCTTCTATCTAATGGTTCTTAATAAGGATTTCTGTTCACAACACCCCTCTTGCTCCTCATAAAGGACTAGGACCTTGCGGCCTCAAGAGTACCTTAAGCATTCTTGTTCAATGTTTTCTCCATGGTCGCAATCCCATGAGCTACTCACATCAAATGAAGATAAGTGTTATGTCTACCAAGGTTTTTGGTGTCCTTGATAGCCTTGAGATTATAGTGAGTTGGAATCACTTGCCACCAAGGAAAATGATGACAAGGTTGTCCCCACTTGAGTCGTTCCTCTTGATTGCTCAAGAGCAGGCCCGCTAAAGGATCCTAAACTAAACAAAGAATAGATCAACTCTTGAGGTTCAAGGTTTTTGGTTCACCACAAGGGTGAAGAGCATACTCCCCTATCTCAAGAATCTCTCCCAAACACACCAAGCAAAGAGGTTCAATTACTCCCTCACTTCCAAAACCTTAAGATGGGTCAAGATTTTCTGGTTCACCTAAAGGTGAAGAGCATACTTCTCCTACCACCTCAAAATCTCTTTCACAAGGTTTTAAAGATTCCTAATACAATTAGTGAATGCCACACTTGAAAGGAAAGCAAATAAACAAGCAAGAAATTTTTTATTTTTTAATTTTTGTTTTTATGCTTGGGCAGCCCTGCAAAAACTGTTAGTAGCCCTCTTTGACATGCATTTTTAGCAATTTTCAAGCAATGAGAGCACCTACAAACACAACTTGTTAGACCAACAAGGTTAGCAAAAATCAAAATCCAAATGTAAATATGCAATAAACTGATAGATTCAAGCTAAAAGATGCAGGTTAGACCTATCTAAATACAGTAAAATAAAACAACAAGCTAAAAATGATCAAATTCGGATGATAAAACTAGAAATGCAAGTCTCTATCAGATCAGATGATATACCTCAGACTTCACCAGTATCGCGTGACATAGTTTCCTATAGTCATGTGATATACCTCAGTCTAGGTGATACTTCGCACTATGGGCGGGCGATACTTCGCTTGATGCCAGGTGATATACCTCAGTACTGGTGGGCGATTCTTCTCTCACGCAAAGTGTCACACCACTATACAAAGGTCTATTGTGCGATATTTTTGAGAAGTATCGTGCGATACTCTGAGACAAAAAATTGAAACTGCAAAATTTCTGAAAAATAATCTGAAAATGACAAAAAATGCAAAGAAACAAAGGACAAAGCCTATCTACTCTGCCCCACGGTGGGCGCCAGAAATGTACACACTAAAAAGGTGCACTTCTATGAACCATTACATGCAAGGTTTCTCAAGAATGAGGCCTCACAAGGTGGCTCATAGCTCTCTATGCATGGAGTTGCAAGGGACTATGATGTATTTGCTCTCAGCTAGAGCTACAAGCTTGTGACCTTGCTAGTCAACCACACAATGAGAGATTCAAGTGAGGACAAGGGAAAGAGTGCCAATATCCTCAAGAATCACTATGAAAATGTAATGCAATGCAACTACAATGAGAATGCAATCTAAGCTATGAAAGGAAAGTACAATGCAACTAATCTATGAAAGGAAATAGCAATGGATTACAATGCCTCCTATTTAGACTATGTGAGCTTATTCTATTGCATAAAAGGAAATCTATACTATGAATGCAACTAAGAAAGCAAATATGCAACTAAATGATGAGAGCAACAAGTCTTCAATGTCTTCAAAAGCTCCAAATGCACCTAAAACCTGTAGCATAACATTAGCATAAAAACATGGTATATCCAAATGAAGGAGAGAGCTCTCCTTTTATAAGAAATGAGGTGAAATGGACCATTGAGATTAAGAGGCAAAAAGTCTTAATCAGCGGTGGAGCTTGAAAGAGGAGCAATCCATGTGCACAAGTATCCTCCAATACGAAAATAGGAGTTGACTTTATGTCCATATGAGACAAAAAGTGTTTTTCTCCTTTTTATAAAATATGAATAATACTTTATTTGTGCAACTTAGGATAAGAGGAAAGTGGGGGCTTTTTATTTAATTAAAAGGGGAGGAAATATTCCTTTTAAGTAAATAAAAACTTAGGATAAATGGTTAGCCCATAGGATAGAAATCCAATATATGATCAAAATTAAGACTTGATCAAGAAATTGATAATGTTGAAAATATTGATTATTGATCAAAAATGATTCAGGGTTGATAAATCAAATAAATGGGGCCCAAAGTCTAGGCGAACATTTTAGGGTGCATACACCACATACAATATTAATGTAGCTAAAGCCATGCTGATGATGTTCAAGGACAAAGTTGAAGTACCTCCATTTTTGCCAAGCCTTAAGATCTTTGGGAAGAACTTGTTTAATTGTTTGATTGATTCTAGGGATTCATAAAATGTCATGCCTCTATCCATCTATCATAAGTTAGGAATGAATCCTTAGCTGACCAAAATGGTAGTAATTCAATTGGATACAACTGAAGTCAAGGTCAATGGAGTTCTAAAAGATGTTCACATACAGCTAACAATGGATCTAAGAATACAAGATTGCATAGATATACACATAGTGGACATCCTGAAGATGTATGGTATGTTGCTCAACAGAGAATGGACTAGGTCCTTGAGGGGTGGTTTTCCACTGACTTCATGCAATTATGGTTATCCTGAAAAGGATTAAACAATCAGATCAAAATTGACATAGAACTAAAGCTGAAATAGACATGATCACTGAATATAACACTCCTAATGAAGTTTTATTCTTGTAAGATGATTTGGGGTGTATCAATTTGATAGAGTCTTCATGTTTCAAATCAAAGAAGGAGATGATTCCAATGGTACCCCTGTCTAGGGATTGATACACTCTTAGGTACCTGAAGAGATTCTTTAGGATTTCATCAGTAACATGATGAAGAACATGAAACATCTCAGGCAAGAGGAAGATCCAAACATATTGATGCTACTAGGATATTATCACTTGCATCAAGAGAGTCATTTTGAGTTTGAGTTCCATGATTGCCAATAAGTCATTTTCGAAGTGACAGGCCACATAGCCTGAACTCTCAAACCAACCCAAGGACTAGCATCGCAAAATAGTGATGAACATTCACCTCATGAGAAAATTTTTTTGGTAATTGTTCGGGCAGAGGAAGGAAGTTTGATTCCTAAAAATGAGGACAACCCACAAGAACAATGGAGTTCTTTAGATGATGGCTACTTGCCACCATTTCAAGGGTCATGAAAAGAAACTAAAGTGAAACAAAAGATAAATGGGTTCCCATTGTAACAAATAGAAATTTAGATCCAGAGTATGAAAAGATCCCTCCCAACAAAGATACTTCATCATCAGATGATTCTTTAGAATCTAAGTCTAAATTATTGATGCTCAAAATTTAGGCTGAATCTCGACCCAAAACCCGACCCTATAAGGGTCATCAAATTTGGAAGTTAGGGTTTGATGGTTCCAAGCAAAAACAAGGAGGAGAAGGAATCGAGTTGATTAACCCTCGAGGTGGCTCTTATTATGCTGCCTACAGGCTACAATTCTTTTTTACTAATAATGTTGTAGAATATGAGGCATTAGTACGAGGCCTTCTTATAGCACATAAAAGAAAATCAAAGCCTTGGTGGTGGAAGGTGATTCCCAATTAATCATTAGACAAGTCTGCATCTAGTACTCCTACAATTTGACAAGAGGTTAACATCATACTAGAATTGTGTTTGAGATTTTATTGAGGATTTTGATGTGTTCAACATAAAGAAACATCTCAAGAAGGAAAAATGTAGTTGTTGATGCATTGGCTATGTTGGCAAGCTCCCTAAACCCTATGGGAGGATCAAAATTAGAAAAATTCTCGGTAGAACTCATCATTTCTCCCACAATTCCAGATAACATCACTAATTTTCAAGTATTCCATGATGGTCAACAAATAGTCGAGTTCATTGTTAGGCCATTTTTCTTTCACAGCAAAAATCTTTTGAAAATGGCCTCCTCCCAACAAATGTTTCATGGTTTGTGCTCCTGCCCTATGTTCTTCATGTTGTCACCAAGCTCTAGTCCAATTTGTACGTGCTGAATTGCAAAGTCTTGAAAGATATTCAAATTCTAAGGTCTGCAAGAAACAAATTTTCAAAATCTGCCACAGTGTTGAAAGCCCACAGTATTTTTGAAAGTCCATGATGTTTTCGGTCTATGTGAAAACCCTCATTATTTTTGACCTGTGCCTTCTGGCTTCTGTGCGCTTGTCTTTTGGTGCCAAAAACTTTGTGTGTTTTCGATCCTTCACTATTGTGAAAACTGTGGATGTTTTCAACCCCGCACTTCTGCCCTATTTGTTGGAATTTTCTAACTGCGCAAGTCTGACTGGGTGGTGGGCTTGGGTCTTCAAAGGCTCTTCCTGATAGGTTATCACATGGCCGCATGTCAGAATTTTTTGAGATGTGATCATGCACCCATCGTCTGATTGGATGCCGACAGGTTTTGTATGCAGTGGGCCCGCTATCAGAGGTGGTGATGTGGTAGCCTAGGGTTGGCTGTCACATGATCGCATAGCCCAATTTTTGGCTATGCAATCATGCAACCAGTTGACACGTGTCCCTAGGGCCTGGTAGCAGGTGATGGGGTGACTTTCAGATGCTGAGGTGGAAATGTTTGATTGGATGCATCGTAGAGATGTGGCGGTCTTATGGCCTTGTCGCATGATCACAAGGGCTATTTCCATGGCATGCAATCATGCGATAGGGTGCCATGTGTGCTGGGGCCCGTCTATATTTGTTGGTGGTCACATTAGCAGGTGGTGTCGTGGTGATCTCTAGTTGGTCCAAGCTGGCAGGATGATAAGGTTTGAATGCAGGCCCAGGCTAGGGTATCTCAGTGGTGACATAACAACCAGCAGGGTGCATGTTAGTGGCTTGTCGCATGTTTGCGTGAGCAAGTTTTCTAGCTTGCAAACATGTGACAAACTCTTTTGTGGCAGCGGCAGCATCGGCAGTTATGAAGAAGGTAATGCAAGTGGCATGTCACCTGTTCGCATACCCCATTTTTGGGCTATGCGATCATGTGACAACTGTTTGGCATCACCATTGTGGAATTAACCCAAGGTGTTTGGATGGTTAAAAACACAAGCCCGCTAGTTCACATGATGACCGTTGTAGTTTGGGTTTGAATTTCTAAGAGTTTTCCAGTGACAGAGGGTACCATTTTTATGGAATTCAATGCAGAAATGACCCTATTTGGTGAGAAGCGTTTGGTTTGCCATTTGCAGTGTGGTCTAGGGTGCTTGACGATTGATTGCAGAGGGATTTCTACCATGAGGAATGATTACAATCTTGGCTTGAGAAGTGTTTGAAATTGGTTGATTAGACTATTTTAGCTTGCATGCTGTGGCTTGACCCCTGTCATGTCTGTGTTAATTCCTCAGCGGGGTTAGGTATTTTAAATTTTTGAGTTGGAAGTGATCATTATGCTTGCTTTGTAACCCTGGTATAAAGGGATTTTTGTGATCATTTTTGAGGGCATTGGGAGATAGATATTCAAACTTTTGGGTTGTGAGTCCTCTTCTCAGTCTGAATTGTAATGACTTGTTTGGATTTTATTTTGACTATTGAAAGAAAGTTACAGGTCTAAGCTGTAGTTTGCAAGTAGGGTTCCTTTGGATGGATTGTATACATTTGAGGATTCTTCATACTTAATGCAGGCACATGATTCTCATCTCTCCCTTGTGTCAACGTAGATGAATTTTGAACTTTCCATTTCACTGCATAACAATTTATGTATAGGTCTTCATTCTTGAGTTCTAATCTAGGATTAGATTAAATGATGCTTCAGATGGGACCTAGATTTATCTCTTGTCTATGTAGGGATATTCTGTAAGTAGTAGAGGAGATTGTAAATGTGTTTATGGCTTTGAATCTCAGATATATTCTGGTGTGTGTGTGTAGTCTATCTAAGAAACCTTGCCCAATGGATGAGGCACTCACCTAGATAAGTACTTCTTTATCAAAAGATACTGATTGTTGTTGTTATGATTCAAACACATAAATTAAGAACCATTCCTTAAGTTTTCAACATTTGGTTGTATGTGGTTCTACCCATAGCAATGGAGAGTCAATGAGTGTGTGGTTAACATTCAGTACTTTCTTGCTATCCATTTATCTATTATTCAAACCCAGTCTTTGGTGTGTGAAGTATAGTTTATACTGGGTTAGGTGCACCTGCCTTGGTTTTGCAGAGCCAAAAGTAGAAGAGGGCAGTCTTGTTCCTAGAGTTGGTCTAGTTATCCTAAGACCTCATTACATTTTAGAGCTAACCACCCCTAAAATCTATTTGAGGGTATACTGGTAGCCTTTTAGAGCATAAGTGTCATTTTGGACACCAACAAGATGATGACTCTACTGGGGAGTGTTATACATGTTCATCTTAACCAGTAGGTCATCATTGGAAGAAATAGGGTTGTTCTTGTCCCTTGTCTCTCTAACTCATTTGAGTAATTCTAGAGTTAAGAAAATATATTGTAATATTCCCAATACACTTGGGTGGCAGCTCAAACATCTCTGAAGTAGTGCTAGTCAGTATTTATTTTGCAGGATGAGTTATAGAGGTACCAGGTCTCGAAGAAAGAAGCATCTTGAAGATATAATGGAAGAAGGCATTCCAGGCACTTCTGGGCCTAGTCAAACAAGGGGAGGAAAGAAAAGAAGAGGTGTTTCTCATACTTGGAGAAAGAAGAAAGATACCTGACAAGAAAACCAAGCCAGGCCTAGTCAAGAAGAAAATAATTTAGAATATGAAGAGGCTGTTGACTTGGGATTGAACTAGTATGGGGAAGATTTTCAAGTGGGAGATGATGAGTCAGAGACCACACTCCTTGAATCAAAAGAGATCTTTGAGGAGGTCTATGAACTAGAAAGAAGAGTTCAAGAACAACTTGCCATAAGGCAGTAAAGAGAAAAGGACAAAGAAGATAAAGTAAGACAAGCCATGATAAGGGCTGATCAGCTAAAGAGGTAGTTACTGGATTTGGAGGCAATTAATTCTGTCCTAGAGCCTGAAAGAGTAACCGAATAGCCTATTGTTCAAAAAATATGTGAAGAAACTAGACTAAGAGATAAAGGCAAATAGAAGGCTGTTCGGATTCAAATCAGTGAACAAGTTATTGTGTATAGGACATCAGATCCTAGACTGAGATTAGATTCAGATTTGGAGATAGCTAGAAGGAAGAAAGAAATATTGGATAAAGAACTAGAGAAAGTAGAGTTGGAGGCTTCTGCTATAGAAATCAGAAAGAAGATAGATTTTATCAAGCATGCTTAAGGACCTTCAAATATTGTTGCTTCCTTTTTGGGACAAGGTGGAAATCATGGTAACAATGCAGCTCAAGCAAATGGTGTGCCGGGTGTCGCTAGAGTTCCTGATGGTTCAAACATAAGGACATCTACATCTCAAAGAATGGATCCACTGCATGGAGCTCCTATTCATGAAAGGTACAAACAACTTGTCATCTTTGGTATTCCTAGTTATCCTAATGCAATCCCTGATGAAATTAGAAAGAAGCTTCCTAAATTTACTGGAAATAATGTCATCACATGTGAAGAACATCTAAAAAATTTCATAGATGTAATAGATGATTATAATATAGAACTTGATGATGTTATAATGAAGCTATTTGTACAATCCCTGATTAAGGATGCTAGGGATTGGTTTAGAGGGTTACCCCATGCTAGTATAGGGTCATGGAATGAATTCAAGAATTGTTTCAAGGAACACTATGGAGATAAAACAAATGAGGGTTTTATCTTAAATGAATTCAATAACATAAAGAAGAATCAGAATGAAGAGGTCCTTGAATTTAATATAAGATTCCAAAAGGCTATGCATAGGCTCTTGCAAGTTATCAAACTAGATGACAGGGTATGTCTTGTGACATACTTGAATGCCTTTGATGCAAAAATGGGATACCTCTTGAGGGACAAGAACCCCAGAAATCTTAGGGAAGCTTACAAATTGGCCATCAACATAGAGAGCAATAGAAGAATATCAGGAAAGATAGGAAGAAGAGATGATTGCAGGCCTCAGATGCAGAGTAAGAAAGAAATGGGAAGGTCTGCTGACTCTAAACCCAAAGAGGATGACAATCTAAAACAAATTTTAAAGGCTTTGGAAGGTTAAAGCCTGGAGAAAAGGGAAACAATAGAGCTATGACTATGGAGAGGTTAGCTCCAAACAATTTTAGCAGACAGCCAAGAATGCAAAATTACCCTTACAACACTCAGTGGAAAGATGGCAGGTCCATTCTCCCAACCAAGTAGGAAAGACCTGATGGAAGGATCCCTAATCCTTTGTAGAGAAATTCAGTGAATTTAGCTGATGAGGTTCCATGGTGTATCGTTTGTCAATCTCCTCATAGTCCAGAGCATTGTGTCATTGTTTTGAATTTACTTGATAATCAAGAAGGTGAGGAGCAGTATGATAAGGAAGGATGTGGTATGATTTCTTCACATGCGTGGGATGAAGCTGACTCTACTGATGATGATGAAGAAGAGTTTGATGATGATGGATGTAGTACAGTGAGGGGTGAGGAGCAAGTTTCTTTAAGAAGACCCTTAGATGAAGAAATTTATCAAATCACTATAGACATGGTTACTCAAGCTAGAAGCAATTATAACTTGAGGAATAGGACAATTGGAAATGCAACTGGTAAGCCAGGCAGTATGTTCATCAAGAGGATAGAAAATAGTGTACAACAACATGAAGAAAAGGGCAAGGGTACCGATGATACTAACCAAGTGAAGGTAAAAAGGAAAATTATGCCTGCTGCAATGCCTAGGAATAAAGCAAAAACATCAGATGTTGTGGTCCCTATTTCTCAGAATGGAGAAGAATCTTCTCTCAAGAACAAGTTTGATTTGACAAAGGATAAGGTTGTCACTATTTTTGAGGAAGACATGAATAACCAAAAGTATGTCCCAATTGATATGTCCAAATTGCTTTCATAGATCACTGTCAAGGTTCCACTGTTGGAAATGATGAGAATAGAAGAACACAAGGTCAAGGCCTTAAATTGGGTAAATGGTCTTTCTTCTGCAGGAACCCAAGAAGTGAGTAGAAATGACAAACATGTGGCTTCCTTGGAAAACACCCCCAATAGTAAGAGTGAAGAAATTGTTTCTAAGATCCCTCAAATCTTCTTGGATACAAATATTGTAAACAATGCAGTAGGGACAGTTGATCCTTTCTTTTTGTCCCTTGTGATTGATGGTAAAATATTGAAGAATTGCATGATCGATTCTAGAGCATCAAACACTATCATGCCTATAGAGATCATGAAATAATTAGGACTAAAGGTTGATACACCTCACAGAAGATGCCAAGCTATGGACTCAAGAGAAGTGCCAATTATTGGTACCATCAAGGCTTTGCCTTATAAATTAGCTGCATTTCCTAACAAACAATCGACTATGAGTGTTCTTGTAGTTGACATTCCTCCTCAATATGGAATGTTGTTATCTAGAAAGTGGAGTGCCTCCATGGGAGGAAGTATTCAATGTGACTTGTCCTTTTCCACTTTTGACATTGAAGGAGAGAATGTGAAGGTGTCAAGGGAAGCCAAGACCCTACATATGATTGAGGAAAATGAAAAGGATAGCATGAATTGTTTTGTTGACACTGACATTGGCTTATTCCAAGTCCAGAGGAATGAGATGTAGGAGAAGGTCAGGACTATCCTTTTGGCTGATATGAGAGTAACATGGCAAAGGGTAATGTCTTATGGACATTATATTTTGATGGAGCAAATTATAAGGAAGGTGCTAGAGCAGGAGTGTTATTAATATCCCCAAGTGGTAAGACTTTTAAGTTTTCTTTCACTCTCCTATTTTCTTGCACAAACAATGTTGCTGAATATGAGGCCCTATTGATTGGTTTGATACAAGCATCAAAAAATGGGATCAAACATCTTAGGGTAATTGGTGATTCTAAGTTAGTAATATCTCAGATTAGATCAAAGTATGCATCTAAGAACCAAAGGTTGAAATAATATAGGAATGCTGTATGGGATGAAATTGAATGTTTCAGTGCTTTTGGAATTGATTGGGTGGATAGAAGCCAAAACAGGATGGCAGATTTACTAGCAAACATAGCCTTAAGGCCAGAGGATGTTACCTTTGTAGGGATATCCAGAATTGAGTGTAAGTCCAAGCCTTCTATCCCAGATAATGTTGAGAATTGGCAAGTATTTTCTGATGATCAGGATATATTGAGGTTCTTGCAGTGTGAGTCTCACTTTGATGGTCAGGAAATGGATTTCAGCACCTATGTAGACAACAAAGATGGAAAAGAGAGTGTCCTTGGGAAGGAAGTATTGCAATTGAAGTCAAATAGGATCCCAAGGGGATTGTTTGCTCTTGAGAGAGCATTTGATAATAAAGAGAGGGCTTGTGGAGCTAGACTTGCTGACAGGGTAAGTGATTTGGAGGAGGTGACTCTAGGGACAAGCCAAGAACCAAAGAATGTTTACATAGGTAAATTTTTATCTCAAAGAACTAGAATAAATTTGATTGATCTTCTCAAAAAATTTAGACATGTCTTTGCATGGTCTTATGAAGATTTGAAGGCATATAGAGAAGATCTCTTTCAACATGAGATACCATTAAAGGAAGGAACTAAACCTTTTAGGCAGAAATTAAGGCCTTTGAACCCTACTTTGGCACCAAAAATGCAAGATGAACTTAAAAAGATGATGGATGCTGCCATTATCAAGCCGATCAGTCATTCTACTTGGGTGTCAAATTTGGTTCTAGTCAGGAAAAAGAATGGTGACATTAGATTGTGTGTTGATTTTAGAAATCTGAATGTCAATTCTTTGAAAGACAACTATGGTCTCCCTAATATGGAAAACATGCTACAAAGAGTCATTGGATCAGAGTTGATGTCAATGATGGATGGCTTCTCTGGATATAATCAGGTCATGGTCAAGGTGTCAGAACAATTCAAGACTGCATTCACAACTCCTTGGGGGACCTATGTGTATGTTAGGATGCCTTTTGGCTTGAAAAATGCAGGAGCTAGCTTTCAAAGAGCTATGGATGTGGCCTTCGCAGATTTCATAAACAAGTTCCTAGTAGTGTATCAAGATGATCTCACGACCTATTCAGAGAAGGAGGATCAACATTGTGAGCATCTTGAAAAGATTTTTATTAGAGCTCTGGAATAAGAAATTTCTTTGAATCCAAAAAAATGTTTTTTTGGTGTGGTGGAAGGCAAGCTCTTAGGACATATTGTGTCCAAGGATGGAGTGAGAATTGATTCTGAAAGGGTTATGGCAATAGACAAGCTTTCACCACCAAGGAATGTTAAAGGAGTACAATCTTTCTTTGGGCAAGTGAATTTTCTTAGAAGGTTTGTTACTAACTTTGTAGAAATTTGTATTCCCATCTCTGGAATGTTGAAGAAAAATGCAAAAGTAGAATGGAATGAAGAAGCAAATGAGTCTTTCAAGAATATCAAACAGGCCATCAAGGATGCCCCTATTTTAAGGACCCCTGATTATGGTAAACCTATGCAAATTTTCTCCTTTGCTTCTTATCATACAATTGCATCTGTCTTATTACAAAAGAATTCAGAAGGGTATGAACAACCCATATCCTTTTTCACCAAATCCTTACATGCAGCAAAACAAAATTATGATATAGTTGAGAAGCAGGCTTATGCCCTAGTCAAAGCAGTCAAGGCTTTTAGGTGTTATTTTGTGGGAGCTAGGGTGGTTGCTTATGTTCCTAATGTTGCTGTCAAGGATATTCTAGTGCAACAAGAGGTGTCAGGTAAGAGATGTAGATGGATCAACAGGATCCAAGAATTCAATATAGATATTCAGATTACAAAATTGGTAAGAGGCCTTGGTGTTGCAAAGTTGATGGTACAGAGTAATTTGGTTGCAAACCATGTGAACATGTTAGAGGAGGAAGAAAGGCCATATGTTTGTGATTTGGATTGTTGTGATTGGTACAGGGATGTCATCAATTACTTGCAAAAATTGTTTCTTCCCCCTGACATGAGTGAAAATAAGAAAAGGACTATCAGGCTACAATCTGTGAGATATGCCATTATACATGGTGAGTTATGGTGGAAAAGCAATGAAGGTGTATTGCTAAAATGTGTAGACCAGGAAAGGTCTAAATCTTTGTTAGAATCAATGCATCAAGGTGTTTGTGGAGGACACTACATGGAAAAGACCACAGCCCACAAGATCCTTAGATCTAGATTTTGGTGACCTACAATTTTTAAAGATACACATCAGTTTGTAAGGAAGTGTGATGCATGCCAAAGGTTTGCAGGTAAGCTAAAATTTGGTGAAAATTTACCACTCAAACCAGTCTCAGTTCAGGCCCCTTTCCAGCAGTGGGGTATTGATTTCATAGGTGAGATTCCAAACAAGTCTAGTGGTGGGCATTCCTACATATTAGTGGCAACAAACTATTTCACTAAATGGGTTGAAGCTATTCCCACTAGGAGGGCCACTAGTAAAGTTGTTATTGATTTCATGATGCAGAATATTCTCACTAGGTTTGGATGTCCAGAAACAATAGTGGTAGACAATGCAATGTGTTTTAGATCTCAGGAGTTTGATGATTTTTGTAAGAATTATGGGGTACACATTTCATTTTCTTCCCCATATCACCCACATGGAAATGGCTAGGCTGAATCCACTAATAAAAGCTTGATAAAGATCCTCAAAAGAGTATTGGACAGGAATAAAAAATCATGGGACTCAAAACTTTGGTGGGCATTGTGGGCTGACAGAGTGACCATCAAGAAGGCCATAGGTTGTGCCCCATTTGATCTAGTCTACGGGATTGGAGCTAGGTTACCTCAGACCAATCTATTGCAAATGTATAAATTCATCCAAGCATATGATGAAGACTTAGATGATGAAATGAGACTAAGGATGGATGAGTTAATCCAGTTGGAGGAAGTAAGAAGAGATGCACATGAAAGAAATGAAACACTTCAGACACAGTGTAAGAGCTTATTTGATAAAAAAGCCACTCAAAGGAGTTTTGGGGCTAGTGATCTTGTTCTAATGTGGAATGCCAGATTAGAGGATAAGGGACGACATGGTAAGTTTGAGCCTATTTGGTTGGGTCCTTATCTCATTGAAAGTAAATGGGGAGTTGATTCATATATTCTGAAAGATCTAACTGGTGGCACTTTGGAATTGCCTATTCATGGATAATTCCTAAAGTTTTACTTCTTTTGAAGTATCTTTTTCCATGAGTAGTAGTTAGGTTTCTTTCCTAGGTCTCTTAGGGTTGTTTTTGGTCTGAAATTTTGTGGTCTTCTCTTCCAATAGATTCTATTTTCTCATTGTATTTGCAAGAGATACATGTCCCCAACTAGAGCCACTATTACGCCATTTTTTTGTCACAGCAAAAATCTTTTGAAAATGGCCTCCTCCCTGCAAATGTTTCATGGTTTGTGCTCCTGCCCTGTGTTCTTCATGTTGTCACCAAGCTCTAGTCCAATTTGCGCGTGCTGAATTGCAAAGTCTTGAAAGATATTCAAATTCTAAGGTCTGCGGGAAATAAATTTTCAAAATTTGCCACAGTGTCGAAAACCCACAGTATTTTTGAAAGTCCATGATGTTTTCAGTCTGTGTGAAAACCCTCATTGTTTTCGACCTGTGCCTTCTGGCTTCTGTGCGCTTGTCTTTTGGTGCCAAAAACTTTGTGTGTTTTTGATCCTTTGCTATTGTGAAAACTTTGGATGTTTTCAACCCCGCACTTCTGCCTTGTTTGTTGGCATTTTCTAACTGTGCAAGTCCGACTGGGTGGTGGGCCCGGGTCTTCAAAGGTTGTTCCTGATAGGTTGTCGCATGGCCGCATGTCAGACTTTTCTGACATGTGATCATGCGCCCACCATCTGATTGGATGCCGACGGGTTTTGTATGCAGTGGGCCCACTGTCAGAGGTGGTGATGTGGTAGCCTAGGGTTGGCTGTCGCATGATCGCATAGCCTAGTTTTTGGCTACGCGATCGTGTGACCAGTTGACATGTGTCCCTAGGGCCCGGTAGCAAGTGATGGGGCATCTTCCGGATGCTGAGGTGGCAATGTCTGATTGGATGTAGCGTAGAGATGTGGCGGTCTTATGGCCTTGTCGCATGATCATAAGGGCCATTTCCACAGCATGCGATCATGTGACAGGGTGCCACATGTGCTGGGGCCCATCTGTATTTGTTGGTGGTCACGTTGGCAGGTGGTGTTGTGGTGATCTCCGGTTGGTCCAAGCTGGTAGGATGATAAGGTTTGAACGCGGGCCCAGGCTAGGGTATCTTGACAGTGACATAACAATCGGCAGGGTGCATGTTAGCAGCTTGTCGCATGTTCGCGTGAGCCAATTTTTCAGCTTGCGAATATGCGACAAACTCTTTTGTGGCAGCGGTAGTGTCGGTGGTTATGAAGAAGGTAATGCAAGTGGCATGTCACCTATTCACATAGCCCATTTCTGGGCTATGCGATCATGCGACAACTATTTGGCATTGCCGTTGCGGAATTAACCCAAGGTGTTTGGATGGTGAAAAACATAAGCCCGCTAGTTCGCATGATGACCGTTGCAGTTTGGGTTTGAATTTCTGAGAGTTTTCCAGCGACAGAGGGTACCATTTTTATGGAATTCAATGCAGAAATGACCCTGTTTGGTGAGAAGCGATTGGTTTTCCGTTTACAGTGTGGTCTAGGGTGCTTGATGGTTGATTGCAAAGGGATTTTTACTGTGAGGAATGATTATAATCTTGGCTCGAGAAGTGTTTGCAGCTGGTTGATTAGACTGTTTGAGCTTGCATGTTGTGGCTTGACCCCTGTCATGTCTGTGTTAATTCCTCGGCAGGGTTAGGTATTTTAAATTTTTGAGTTGGAAGTGATCATTATGCTTGCTTTGTAACCCTGGTATAAAGGGATTTTTGTGATCATTTTCAAGGGCATTGGGAGTTAGGTATTCAAACTTTTGGGTTGTGAGTCCTCTTCTCAGTCTGAATTGTAATGACTTGTTTGGATTTTATTTTGACTATTGAAAGAAAGTTACAGGTCTAAGCTGTAGTTTGCAAGCAGGGTTCCTTTGGATGGATTGTATACATTTGAGGATTCTTCATACTTAATGCAGGCACATGATTCTCATCTCTCCCTTGTGTCAACGTAGATGAATTTTGAACTTTCCAGTTCACTGTATAACAATTTATGTATAGGTCTTCATTCTTGAGTTCTAATCCAGGATTAGATTAAATGATGCTTTAGATGGGACCTAGATTTATCTCTTGTCTATGTAGGGATATTCTGTAAGTAGTAGAGGAGATTGTAAATGTGTTTATGGCTTTGAATCTCAGATATATTCTGGTGTGTGTGTAGTCTGTCTAAGAAACCTTGCCCAATGGATGAGGCACTGGCCTAGATAAGTACTTCTTTATCAACAGATACTGATTGTTGTTGTTATGATTCAAACACATAAATTAAGAACCATTCCTTAAGTTTTCAACATTTGGTTGTATGTGGTTCTACCCATAGCAATGGAGAGTCAATGAGTGTGTGGTTAACATTCAGTACTTTCTTGCTATCCATTTATCTGTTATTCAAACCCAGTCTTTGGTGTGTGAAGTATAGTTTATACTGGGTTAGGTGCACCCGCCTTGGTTTTGCAGAGCCAGAAGCAGAAGAGGACAGTCTTGTCCCTAGAGTTGGTCCAGTTATCCTAAGACCTCATTACATTTTGGAGCTAACCACCCCTAAAATCTATCTGAGGGTATACTGGCAGCCTTTTAGAGCATAAGCGTCATTTTGGACACCAACATTCATCGTGAATGTTGAAGTATTTGAGAAGGGGAAATGCTTTATTATAGGCATTATAGGAGAAGACAACAATCTTGATCTCTTCTTTGGAGACATCTTTAGTCAGGTTGTATTCGTCCTAATCCTTTTTAGGATACTAGGGATTACTTCAAAATTGTCCTCGTGATCAATGACTCTAGTCAGATCCTTGTAGGTATATTAAAAGACTTGGAAAAAACTACTTGAACACTATATTCCTTATCCTCCCATAATTCCAAGTCGTACGAAGAATTTTACCGATTGTGTTCCTTTTCTTGTGCTTTAAAAGACTTATGAAAATAAAAGATATTCCTATATCCCTCTTATAACCATTGTACCCATCTAAATGTAAAGTTTTAAATATAAGAATTATTTCTACAACCACATAGTTGTAAATCTAATTTGAAAGAGAATAAAGGCCAAACTCAAATATTTAAAATCATTTCTTAAATTTTTTGTTGGTTATCAATCTATGTACCAATTTTTAATAGAAATGTAGTTATAAGATACGCAAAATGATCCAAAACATCAAACAAAAATTGAAAATTTCACAAGAAGAATATGGAGAATATACCATTCAGCACCATGACAGAAATTTGGAAATCATACCCCATTTCAGAGAAAATCGGTATGTTTGGCTGAGCTCCTGCCTCACCCATGCACCGAAGATTTAGTACGTATCAACTCCCTTGTTTTACTCGTCCCTAATCAGAAAGATGAAATATCAGAGCTTTCACGGCCCTCGCGGTTCTGAAAATCACGATGATAACAACTGTAAAATGGAAGCTACAATCGAAGAAACGGCTGGACACCATATACGAGACTATGTAATGATCAAATTTGCAGACACGTAAGGTGCAACATCATTCCAGGGAGTTTGGAGTGCAGATTATGAGACGTAAAAAATTTGAGTATCTTAAGGCGATTTTATCATTTGAACGGCCGCAAACTCAATAAACGCTTATTTTTGTCTCATATCAACTTTCGGCAAATGCTCTTGTAGAATCCGTTGGCCTTTAATCGGATGAATCGAAGCGGACAGTGACCTAAACAAGACGGATAGTATCCTTGCTACCCAGATTTTATATTATAATAATTGTTAGTCAGTAATTTTTTTTTGCTATTTAAACCCTAGCCATGAATCACAATGAACGTTCACACATTAAGAGAGAATGGAGGTAAAAGTGATGGCGAATAGTATTTTGATCTTGTGGATGATGAGCTCTTTGATTTGGCAAGCAGTTGAAGGAGGAAGTGGGCATGTACCAGGAATGTTTGTATTTGGAGATTCATTAGCAGATGCAGGAACTAACAATTTCATTCCAAATTGTACTGCTCGGGCCGACTTTACACCATATGGTGTATCTTCCTTCCTAAGCCCAACTGGTCGCTTCACAAATGGCTACACTGTTTTTGATTTCATAGGTGGGTATAAATGAATACTTCAACACATCTTTTCAAGTTCTTTCACATGTACTACTAATGTTCAATCTTACAGAGCTGGGTAAGATCTAATAGAGCTTATAAATTAGTGAATGGGTTCATATTAGCAAGGGATTTATTTGTGATTGCAGCTAAATACTTAGAGCTGCCTCTTTTACCTCCCTATCGTGAGCTTCCTCTCAAGATCCCTTTCTTGGCTCCCTATCAGCAGGGAATTTATTCCCATGGGGCTAATTTTGCATCCGGAGGGAGTGGATTGTTGGATCCAACAGGCTGGGATAAGGTGCGTTCTATCATATTAACTTTTTCAGTGTAATTTTAAGGGTCAAAGTTTCAATGTTCTGATTAAGTTCAATTGGGGAAAGGGACTGAACTCAACAAAATAAAATCATATGACAGTTAAAAAAAAATTCATGAGTAGTGAATTCAATTAGAAAAACCAAACTAGCGAAAAAGACCAGCAACAAAACAACTAGAGTCCAGAAATAACGCACATGAAACTAAAATGAAGGAAGCGGAACTTCCAGCTTCCACTCCTAGTTGAGTTCTTTGAAAGTGTTTAGAGAGGAAGTCTTTTTGGGCTGTGCATAACAACATCTGAACCTGGTCCCTCTTGTCATATCAAGTCCCTCTTTTGCCCGCTGGGTAGCAATCAACTGAGTCAAAGTTTCAATGTTTTGTTTAAGCTTATTTAATTCTTATTTCTTATGTGGAAAATGATATGGTTTAAGTGGTTAAATCAAACATAAATTTATAGGTAAAAATATAAAATTGTATTACAATCTGGATTAATCTAGACAACTTATGAACACAAATGAATTTAAATTTTTCTAACTAAAAAGTTGTTAAATTGAATGATCAGAAATTGGAAGAAGTTGTTAAATTGAATGATCAGAAATTGGAAGAGTACTTATGAATGGATATAAATTTAAGTATTTCTAACTAAAAATTACATATGTAAATTGTTGCAGAAAGTTGTTAAATTGAGTGACCAGATATCCAGATTTGAAGAATTCTCGACGAGTGTACCTGAAAAATCGTACCTGAGAAATTCTTTATATTGCATTTCCAGTGGAGGCAACGACATTGACGCCTACTTCTTCAATGAAGAATACTTAACTCTCAACGCTACACAATTTGTCACTTCGCTGGTTCGCGCACATGGTCAATACATTCAAGTAGGTTTCAGAATAATAACTTTTTGTTACAGATCTCATCAATTTTCAGGACCATTTTTAACAAAATTAATATGTTTGTTGTGGCAGAGGCTTCATCGTGCTGGAGCAAGAAAATTTCTGATACTCGATATCAGCGCTGTAGGATGTACTCCTCATGCCAGACTTAAGTTCGGGGGAGAATGTGCAGAACCTGGAAATGAAGTAGCCCGGGAATATAACGATGCTTTTAAAATGCTTGTGGATCAGCTGAATGAAAAACTAGAAGAAGCAAATATCATCCTACTAAATTCTTTTGATTTCTTGAGAACCATGATTAATAATGGTAAAGATTTTGGTAAGTCCATCCCCACTTCAATAACCTCCTTATTTATAAATCTTTTTCCTTGTCTGGCTACTTGATTTGAATTTACGTGTTAATATGTAGGTTTTTCAGAAACAAAATCAGCGTGCTGTGGATCAGGGTTTCTCAGAGCAAATGAGAGCTGCGGGCAGACCAATCCGCCAGACCTGTATTGCGATCATCCAGATACACATTTGTTTTGGGATGCATTTCATCCCACGGAAAAAGTTTACTCCATATTCTCAAGTCAAATATGGGAAGGAAATTCTTCTTTTATGCATCCATTTAACCTTTCCAGTCTAGTCTTTGGAATGAACAAAACTTGAAGAACTTGCATTTCCCTTGGGAATGAATAATATGGAAAGCCGATCAGTCTAGGAGGATGATATTTGGTTTTTCCAATATAAACAATAAATTGAGAGGTTTTTCCATATATTTTTATTATGGTGTCTATCCAAAAGATAGGGTTTGGGTCTTTTCTTTTATTTCAGTTTCTAGTTAGTGGGTGGTAGAGCCAATCATATTTAGCAGATCTATCTATCAGTTTTCTTGAATTTTGTACTTCTATTTTGTTTTAATTAATAAAGTTTATTTAATGGCTTTTCCATTTCTTTAGGGAAAAGAAATTGAAAACAAATTATTTGAATATATTGAGATAAATTTATTACAAATGGGTTTACAAGTAAAGTGAACTTAATCTTGGAGGCAACTCTATGGTTGAGAGTGCTTGAGCTCGAGTGGAAAGTCCTTGTGCTTCACCTCTATGAGCATCACCAAAATGCAACAAGTGCTAAGTGTTCCATTCATTCTCATAAGAGATGGGTTCTTGTGAACCACTACTCATGAAACATGCTAAGTGTTCCATTCATTCTTGTGAGATATGGGTTCTTGTGAATCACTACTCATAAAGCATGGGTCAATGAGTCAAATCCTGATAGAAATAACACAATATGGTGAGAGAAAATTTGACTATATAAGTATTTATACTTAAGAGCATCTAATTCTTTTATTTTAATGTAAAAATAATTGATAATTATTTATTTTTCAATCGAGAGAAATATAGACAAATACATGGAAATTGATTTAATTGAGTGGTTTTCTCCCTTCCCCCTTATTTTGATATTCATATATTTCTAAAGAATATATAACATTTAATGTTTAATTTTGCTAATAAATTTATATTTTAATGTGCTAATATTGTATGTTATATTCTTAATGATTAAGATCACATAAATAATTATGTCAGCAACAATTATATGAGCTTATACTTTTACAATTATGTTTTGGATCTACTTTTATTAGGTATACTATGATAACCAAATTATAATTGACAATTTTGTGAATAATTATCTTATGACATCACAAATAATGATTCATCCATTGGTTTTACATTCTCCATTGAACGTATAACAAAACCATCTTAGATTAGATAAAAAATGAACACTTCAATTTTAAATTCAAAATTAATTTCCACCTTGCAAACCTTTTCTCTAGTTTCAATGATCTTATTCATGTACATTATGTTGGGTTGCACTTGCTTGTGTAATGTAAAAAAATGTCTACTTTGTAATATCCACATTACTTTTCTACACTCATTTTGATTTGCATCCCTACATATATGTTTAGGATTCATTTTACTTATTCCTTGGCTGAATCAAATCATCAATATGTTTTACAAGTGCTTGCAAGCTCAACTAGACATCTTAATCTTGTTCCAAATTGAAAAATCCTAACTCTCAAAAGACACATATGTCAAAAAAACACTAGTGCCTAAAACACCATTGCACTTAGAATGATATTGTCCATCCACATAATTTAGATGATTTAATTTAATGAATAGTGAATCTATAACCCTACTCATTATCCAATACATTTTACTATATATACCTCTCTCTCCCTCATTCACCAATATTCCTTCATGATTAAAATTCTTAAAATACTATATGAATGAAGATGCTCTTAATCTACATAAATCTTCCTCATCTCTTTATGATTCTTCACAATATTATTTATAGCTATCAAGACTTCAAAATTTTTGATCCCAGATCCATCTTACAAAAGCCTCTATTTTTATAAAGATATTTTCTCTCAAAACTCCTTATTGTAGATATGAGATCCCTTGATAATAATCACTTGTATATCAATTAGATTTATATCCCCCATAATGTTCTACATAAAAGAGGACCACAATAATGCAAAAATCATCTTTCTAGGGTTATTTTTATCTACAAATCATTCAGTACACTATAAATAACCCACCTAGGAAAATATATATATTTGAAAACTTATCGTTGAAGCTAAAAGTGGTAATTTAATATAATAGTTTATTTTCTTAAATAGATACTCATATTTTTCAATTTCCCACTTGAATTCAAACTTCAATAATAAGAGGTTGGAGAAATTTTCAATGATTATATTATCAACAAAGTAGTTCCACACCTACAAGAGTGTTGAATGTGAAAATTTATAAGACTATTAAATAGGGGGTAAGTGCACCAAGATGGTGTGCAAAAAGGGGGTATAAGTGGCCACTTTCTTTTCTCTAAAATCAAGTAAACTTGAACTTCAAAGAGAAATTTGAGGGTTGAATGCACTCAAAATTAGAAGATGTATAAAAAATAAGGATTATAGTACTTTGAATCTAGTTTCTAAACTACTAATTTTTTTAAAAAATGGATAAGATTAAGAGGGTCAAACTTGCCGTGCATGAAAAACTCTTCCTGATTTTTTCAGAAAAACATAACATAGCTGTTTTCATGCACATCAAAAAAAATAAATCAAGTGACTATAGAAGAATCCATAATACATCCCATATATCCTATATCTAATCTCGCATGCCATCACAATTAGTATTTTGTGCTCACTGACCAAAACAACTTGACTGTTCACTGCAAAGTGACTCTGTACTTAGGCATTTTTCACTTGTCTGAATAGCCAAAACTTACATTTCCATTCCAAGAGACCACGACAGAGATATATGTTGCTAGCAATGATAATATATACACATTCATATATTGCTTACTTACCAACAATCTCCCTCTTTTCCATTGATGGCAACACTTAGTGAAAAATGACTAAGTGTCCAAAGCCAAAGAAAAAAACTATACTCCCCCTAAGTACATACCGCTTATTACCATCTATACATATGCACATATCATATATCATTTTTCACCTTTTCATTACCTCTTTGACATCAATAAAAAAGGATGAGGTGCCCAAAAATTCTATGTTTATCACAAAATTTTGTTGACTGTAATCATAGAGGGAGAAGGATATTTATAAATGTTATCTTTAGAGTTTGAAACTTTGGATTAATCCATGAATTACTCAAAGTCTCAGCTACCTAGATTTCACCGCACACTGCATAGGCTCCTCTCTTAGCTTCATGTAGATCATTAGGAGTAAAAGCTGAATATGATTTCTTTCCTCTAACACTTCTAGACTGTTCTACAATATCTCTATTTTTGGGGTGAGAAATCTTCTTAACTCTAAGAATCTCTTTTGTACCCTTCCTTTCTCAGTGTGCAATGAGTTTATCTTATCCAAAAGTATGGATACTTCCTTGTCTATCACTATTATGGCCTTGTTTGGGGAAGTAAACTAACTTTCTATATTACCTAGACTTTCCTTTGCTTCTTTTATTAACTTAT
This sequence comes from Chamaecyparis obtusa, assembly GCA_027943335.1. Classification (NCBI taxonomy): domain Eukaryota; kingdom Viridiplantae; phylum Streptophyta; class Pinopsida; order Cupressales; family Cupressaceae; genus Chamaecyparis; species Chamaecyparis obtusa. The sequence goes on along the minus strand of BSBK01007987.1, from coordinate 649,912 downwards.
CTAATTCAATCACATGTTTACCTAAATGAACACAGTTAAGGTATATAATTTTACCTTGATTTATGGATATTTTGGTGTTAGAGATATGACCCTCAAGTATCTTTTGATCCCCTATTTTGATCTGCATATCTCATTAAGTCTTTTCTCCTTGTATTAAATGTTTCTATTTTTGTAGCCGCAACCATCTCTAAGGTATTGAAATGAGACTCAAATTCATCCAAAACTCTATCCAAATTCTCTGCATTGTCATTACCTTGAAAGATCATAGGGAGAGGTAGAAGTTTATTCACTATGTCTATAGCTCTTCCCAACACCTTAGCATTTTTCTTAGTTCTTTGCTCATACCTTTCCTTTTCCTCAGAAAAGGCCATTAGTGACAATTGCATGAGGTCATCCTCATCCATTTCATCTACATTAGTCACTAGAGGTTTCTCCCCACTTCCACATGCCAACAATGGTTTACTGGGAGGTGAAAGAGAAATATTCTCAAGGACTATTATTTGATCCTCTACCTTATTCTCCTTTGTAGTCTTAGTTAATTCAACCTTAGCTTCCTTCAGTTCTATTTCCTTTCCCTCAGTACCATCCTTTACTACCTCTACGACCTTATCAGTTACCTTGTTCTACTCCTCAAGCTAGTTCGTGAACTTCTTAGCAACTTCCATGGCCTCAAGCGTGGTCTTCTCAAAGGGGTCCTTCTCTTGCAGGGTTGCATCTAAGGTAATACCAAATCCTTCAATGAAGAAGTCAGGTTGCTATATGGTGCTAAATAATTGATAATTTCCTTCATCTTCTTTACTTTTCTCCTCTACAACTCAAAAAAACTCCCCAATCCTAATGTCCTTAGGCTTTATTTCTACAAGGGTAAGCTATGATGGTTCTAGTCTTCAACAAGCAATACCTTGTCTATTGCTTTTTGATTTTCTTCTCTTATCTCATCATACTTTCTTGCCATGATTTTGATGAGTCTATTCTTTTCTCTCAGCAAGGGCTTGACCTTCTTCAATATCATATCTATCTCTTTATAAGAGATGACATGGTACATATGATCTATAGCTTGAATATGAATCTTTTCATCCTCTACTAAGGCTCTCTACTTCCTTTCTTCCAATTTTTCAAAAAGATCCTTAGGGATACCACCTTCTAGTTCAATTAAGTTTTTCTTGAAGACCAACATGTGATTAATCATAATATCTTGAATCCTTTATTTTTCCTTATCCCTATACCTGTCATAGTACTTAGGAAGCTAGTTAAGTTTCCCCTACTCTACTATTCTTTTCTTTAATTGACTTAAGTCACAATTCCAAAAGTATCTTTCAGGTGCTTTCTCAACCTCTTTGTGAGATGCTTCAGTATCCTTCTCTATTTTATTCTCCTTTGTCTTCTCTTTTTTCTTTTGTTTCTTTGCAGGAGATTCATCCTTGGGCAGAGTAGCCAAGGACTTATTTTTGGTTCTTGGTTCAAATGTCATAATTTTTTGCCTAGAGGATCTAGTTTTTCTCGTAGGTGTTTATTACTCCTTATTCTCTACCTTGACTGCTATAGACCTCTGGGAAGTTCTCCTGGGATGGGTAGGAGTCTCATCATGCACTGCAATCATTGTGAGAGTTGATTTTGATACATCCATAGGTTTTTCCAACTGAAGGGTTGCGAGTTCTATGTGTAATACCCCAAAAATGGGCTATAAGTTCATTAACCTCCTACATCTACAAATCGAACAAAATCAACATCAAAGTCCTAATCTAAGGCACATCTAAACATCATCGAATCTTAATTGATTATCTTAAATTCTGCATCGGGGAATATTCCTAGCAATATTCCTAATTATCTTAATTATCTTTAATTTAATGATTATTTGGCAATAAATCACATTTATCCTAAGTTTGATTAATTGAATATTTTCATATTTAATTAATTAGATTTAATATCTTGCCACTTAATTGTATAATTAAATTTAATTCTATCTATTATTAATTGTATTATTTAATTTTGACAATAAATCCAATATCCTATGAATAATTGCTTAAATTTTTATTTAATTAATTAAAGTAAGTTGTCATTATTTAATAATATAGCTTTTAATAAAAGTTTGATTAAATAATTGATTAACCCATAAATCAATTATTTATTTTCAAAAATCAGTTAAGTTGAGCATAAATCACTTTTATTTATTAAATTAATTCATAAATAAAATATGCACAATCATAAAAATAGACAACTATCAATTATCAATTAAAGTTAAACTCTATTTTGAGTTAAAACTTAGCTTTTGCATGTTTTTGTGAATTAAATTATCTTTATTATCAGATAACTCAAAAATCAAGCTGAGTTAATCTGAGTGATTTATGGCTTTCTTCCATGCACCTCCAAAGCCTTGGATTTCTATAAAACCAAGGCTCAGCTCTTCATAATTCATCTCTAAAATCTCACAAATTGCAAACTTACTCTATAGGAATCATAGCATATCAGATTTGGAGAATTTGCACAATTGGAGCTTGAAAGATAAATTTGAGGATTCAAAGCTTTGTGAGATCAATTTCAAATTCATAGCTTTCATATTATTGTTAGAATTTTCATTCTCATATCATATCATTTCTAGATTAGCATTGCATATCAATTTTCATATTAGCATAGATTCATATCAGTTTTCATCATATTGTTGCATAAAAGATATAAAAAAAAATAGATTAATTGCATTCAATTCATATCTAGATCAATTGCATTCAAATCCTTCATTTAGGTGTCATCTAGGTCACTGATCTCGATAACAATCTGAGAACATTAATCTTGCACCTACTAGAAGGTAGTAAATCGCTTGGTTAGAGTAGATTTCAATTTTGCATGATTTTGATTATAGCTAACCTCTAATGTTTTACTAAAGTGTTGTGTCTATAGATCAGGTACAAAATTCACACACACATTTCTGGCGCCCACCATGGGGCAACCCACCTTTACAGGCTAGTTTTGATTTTTTTGGGGAGCTAAAACCCTAAAGTTTCAAAGATTTAATTTTATGTCTCAAATGGCTTAGATTTTTTCTCTAAACTTTTCTTTTGTGGGTTGGACACATATCAAGGAAGCTACAGTAAAAAATTTAAATTTTTTTGAGATGTTTTGAATTTTTAATAATTTTTTCTTGAAATTTTGGAAAAAATTAATATCTGATGCAAATCAGCATATTTTTCAGAAATTTTTATATTTTCAAAAATCTCTTTAAATTATACAATGGGTCCATTCTTTATATTTTAAATTTGGATGCAATATAATAGCTCAAATAGTCAATTTACAAAAAATGGTCTATTTTGATAAAATGGGTCTCTAGGGCACAAATGAAGAGATTTTTCTAAAATTTTTACATTTTTGGAAATCTCTCTATTTTTTAGCAGGGGTCTCTATTTTGAATTTCTATTTTTGTGGCCAAAATCATAAAAAAAAATTAGATCTTGTTGACTAGGTCAAATGCAGCAAATTTTTTTTTTTTTTTGTGATGGGTATGCACTTATTTTTTTTTACATAGTTCAATGAATGATATGAGTTGTCATTTGGGTTAATTGCTAGTTATTATTGCTGATAATAATTGATTTTTAGAGCTAACCCTATGGTTTTCATAAGTTAAATATATTTTGCATATCTTGTTTGCTTGTTTGCTTGTTGGAGAGTTCGTCACTTGCTTGCATGGAAAAGCTCAACAAGAATTGCTAAAAATTAGGTAAAATCTACTAAGCACATTGCAAGGTTCCCAGGTATTCTCCTTCATCTAATAACATTTCAATTTGGCCTTAAAATAAATCTCTCATGTGTTTAGCTTGAGTGTTTCTTTGCATGCTTTTTCTATGAATTTGCATAATTGAATACTAGGTTTTGATACCTTAGGTATTTATTGGCAGTCTTAGATTACTTGTGATTGATCTAGATTGCTATCTTGGGTTATTGGACTCGCTAAATCCGCCGGCCCCTCATTTTCACCCCGTGGTTGCAATATCAACGCCACATTAAAGGGGAGGGGTCTACATGAAAGAAGCGTTAAGTGTTCCACCAGGCAACCCTTTTGTGCTTTTTGGAACTCACTTGTTTTCTAAGTTGTGGACTCGTAGCTTGTGTGAGGGGTTAAGTGCTCCACTTTGTGGACTCACCTCATATTTGCTTTAAGCGTTAAGTGTACCACCTTGTGCTTTTGAATACTTTTGGATAAATTTTCTTTCTGAAATACATCTGTGCTCACATAGTAATTAGGCCCTATGAACACTATTCATGATTCTTGAGAGATTGGATTCCCAGTGAAATCCTTCTTGATGATAGAATCCTTGTAGGTAGGGAGGATACTTAGTGCATTTTACATTCAACTTGGTTAGTGTGTCTTCTCTTATTGATCGATACATTCTCTCTCCGGAGAGGTTGATAGATCACGTGGGGTTGACATCATGAGCTTTGGTGAATCAAAATTGGTTAGTGCATCTTCTCTTATTGATTGATACATTCTCTCCCCAGAGAGGTTGATAGATCACGTGGAGTTGACATCATAGACCTTGGTGAAGCAAAACTTTTTCTTAGCGTGTCAGATTAATCTGCTTGCTTTGTTTGGGTTAAAAGTGAAAAGGTGTCAAAAACCTTGGATCTGGAGCCAAGTCCCCTTGTGGTATCATACTATGAGTCACCTTTAGAGAGGGTTAACCGTAGCGAAAAAATCCCTTCATAGGGAAAACTACGTTGATGGAACCTCAAGCTGTAATAGCCATTTTCGCAGTGGTAGTGACAGCCACTATATAAATGTCCCTGTGGAAGAAATCTCCATGGGTATGGTTCATTGTTGGGTTGTCAGATCTCCCTAGTAGCTCTTGAAGATTAGGTTCTCAGACTGTGTCAAAACCTTGGTGCACCGGGATTGGAGTTCACCCCTTTGGATCATAAAAGTTGCAGAGTCAAACCATTACTAAAAACTCTAGCGAGGCCAAATTTTCATTTTCTAGGGTATATGTGCATTATTGCAAAACATTTTTGGAACATACACAATTAGCACTTCTGAGGATTAGAATGAATAAATCACTTGATTGTTCATGCGCAAGGTTGCTTTTTCCCTTGTTCATTATTTTCAAACATGCTTGAAATCACTAGCTTGCTGTTTTGCATGCTTGTTTATCTATTTGGTTATTGAAAATGAACAAATCTGTTACAATCCTCAAATCTGGATAGTACAATTTGCAAACAATCCGAATTTGCAAACTCAAAATTTTGCAAAAATTAACGTAAAATCCTTTCTGGAGTCAAAAATCATTTTAGGAAGTCAAAAGTAATATGAGTTTTTCCAAGTGTCATTTCATTACAACCCATCTGTTGTATGATTGAGTACCCAGTGTCGTACGAGTTTCCATGCCAGCAAATTCTCAAAGTCAAAATCTTGCAACTGTTGTACGAGTTTTGCAACTGTCATTTCATAGTATACCCACTGTCGCATGAGTCTACAAAATGTCATTTGGGAAATTTTTGAAAGTTGTCAGAAAATTATCAAAATTGCCAGAGATTTAGCTTTTTCAGCCTATTTCTAGAATCTGTCATACAAGTCACTGTGTCAAGAACAGAGCAGTAGCCATTGAGAATCAGTACACATGTCTCAAAAAATTAGTACACATGAGGAAGAAATTCTAATCACAGCTATGATGAAACAGATGCATGCTATGCAAGTCAAGATTAACAAACTTGAGAAAGAAAAGGAACCTAAAGAGTTCTCCATGGAAGCTCTATGCCCTTTTCCATTTGATAAAGACTTGTACATGTCACCATGCCCCTGGAAAAAATTTGAGCAATGTGATAACCCTTATGATACCTCTTCTACAGAGAGTGACACATCCAGCTTTGGAGACTATGATGACTATGATGACAGACAATGTAATGATACCTATGACACCTCTATTCCTAAGAGTCCTCCTCATTGTGTGTTTCTACTTACTACAAATGGGCCGTCACATTGGATAGATCATGATGGTGATCCATATGATTCTGATTTTGAAAGAGATTTTGATGGCTTTTGTGGACAATATCTAGATGATACATCTACTTCTATTGAAGAATATAAAATGTATCGTGCTGATTTGAAATGTCAATACTATAAGAATCTCTCCTCTAAGAACTATCAGGCTGAAAATAAAGATTGCACTCTCAAGCAAGATCATTTTAATGTTGGACCTTTGTCTTGTGATGGTTCCCTTCCATCCTCTACTTCCTCCAATACCTATACATTTCCTAAAGCTTCTGAGTATTTCAAATCTTTCACAGAACCTTCATCCGACACAAGCCCTGATACTTTTCATGCGGTTCCCTATAGTTATCTTCTAGGGATACCTCTTAAAGAAACTCAAGCTAACCTTCACTTGGCTGCAAATAATTTCAATAATGATAAACCTAAAGAGCCTAAGCCTTCATATGATATAATTCCTACTTCAGCTAGTCCTCTACCATCTGTTCCAAAGTCATCCATACAATCCCAACATGCTTCCTTGTCCTTAGAAGTGGCTCCATGTCAAGAGGACTCTAAAAATGATAAAGAAAATAACATAAAGAAAGATCAAGATCAAGAACCCTCCATGTTATCCAATCTTTTTCATGATATCTCTTATCCGCTTTAGGGTTCTTTTGATCCTGCAAACCCTTTTTCATGCATTCCACAATGTCTTAAGTCTTATCCTAAGCAAGATCAAGCTACTACTTACACTGTTGAGCTTATTGATAATCAAAATAACCTTACAACACTTTCACTTTCCAAAGATGATACTTCCATTAAGGTTGGTAAAAATGGTGTTGTTCCTTCCAATGTTAAGCCTATTGAAAATCAAGAGAAAAATGATACGCTTGTGCTATCCAAAGATCCTTGTCAAGATCAAAGTCTTCCATCTTCTTATTCTACCACTCCATGTTCATTTCCACTTTTTACTCTTCCTAAGTCTTTGCGAGCTTTAAACAATCCTATCAAAGAAGGTGCTCATATTCAAGATGTACTTGATTCTATTGAAAATTCTAATGCTCACTCTAAAGATGCTAATATCCTTGGTTGTCATATAGATGTTGATGAACTTATTGATTATCCTTTTGCATCTTCCACTTCCATCCTAGGACCTCTTCCACCACTACTAAAGGCTTCACATCTACCTTCCATCTTGGGTCCTTATGTCCCTTCACTTTCCCCTCCTAACTCTCCTAATTTTCCATCCATCTTGGGTCCTTACGTCCCTCCATCTCCCATCTTTCCTTAAGATCAACATAGATGCATACCCTTCAATCCTTTTCATCCACCCACCCATCTAAACTAGTCATATCCTCCTCCTTCCATAAGTCCCAAGTCTTTTGGAAGTAACTTGAATGTTCAATACAAAAAAAGAAGCAAGACAAGAATCCGTCAAAAAAAGATCACCATGTCTCCTCTAATAGACATGGAAACATAAAGTCAAAAGAGATATCTAAGAAGAAAACTACAAGACAAGTATGAGTTCCAAAATCCATCATTGAAGATATTCTCTCCAAATTACTAAAAAGAAATGAAAAGCCTATGGCTATATGGATTCCAATGTCTCTTTTGAAAGAGTCTGGTGTTGAACAAAAAGTGAAGTTGACATTCAAACTTCCAAAGACTTCCACTTCATTTTCTTCCAAAAGCATTCCTCCATTCCATGTGCCTAAACCACAACCTTTGCTATCCATTCACCATATTTCTTCACATATTCCTTTATTCATGATTCCTCCATCCTCTCACCACCCTTCAAGGTATGTGTTGATGTTGAGCTTGCCTTCCTTTCCATCTACCCTTTCACAATCCTTCCATGCATTATCCTTCTACCTTCTATCATTTTTCCTCATTTGCATATTCCTCCTATCTTCCAACCTCACTCACTTTACATAAAATCTTATCCTCTATTTTTCTCTTCCATCTTCCTTTTCCTATTAGCATCTTTGAGCATATCATTTTGAATCTTTGACATATCACGGTTTATCATTTCAAAGAGCACTATCTAAAAGCTTGCCTTCTTCTAAAAAAAAGAAAAGTTAAAAAAAAAAGAATTGAAAATGTGCCTTGGTGAAAACCTGGAAACAGGTACCTTGGTAGCAAAAGTAAAGAGAAATAAATTCATTCTATGGTGAAAACCACTCCCTTGTGACACCTTGAATAAGTACCATGATGAAAACCTAGCAATCAGGCATCATGCGTAGTTCTTCTACATATTTTATCCATTCCATCTTCTCTCTTTGATCTTGACAATGTTGATCTATACACAAACATTTGGCTATCTTATGAGCTGTCTTATGATGATCTTGCTTTCATTCCCTTCATGTTTAGCCTTCATATCCATCTCCCTCCATTCATTTTCCCCTATCACTATCCTTTTCCCCTTTGGTCTTGATCTAATAACAAAAAAAGAAAGAAAGAAAGAGTAAAACACAGTGCTATGAAGCCTCTTGACATGTCTACTCCTTTGGATTGCATCCTTTCCTTCTCTTGCATTATGATTTTGTGACTTATCCTATGCTAGCCTTTCATTGCTTGTCCAAATGTGCTTTACATGACAATTTTTCCCTATCTTGAGTATTCTTGAGGAGTTTTACCTTGATGATTTCTTCCCTTTATTCTCTTTCATTCTCTTGTCTTCCATCTCTTCCACCAGCTTGCCAATCCCTCTTGTTCTCCACCTTGCTAGACATTGGGACTGCATGATATGATCTTACTTGGGAGTTTGCAATGGAAAAAGATGCTATCAAGTATACCAAGTATTAGAACAAGTATCAGAACAAGTATCAGAACAAGTATCAGAACAAGTATCAGAACCAATATCAGAACCAGTATCAGAAAAAGTATCAGAACAAATATTAGAACCAGTATCAAAATAAGTATTAAAACCAGTATCAGAACAAGTATCAGAATCAGTATCAGAACAAGTATCAGATCAAATATTAGAACTCCCACTGGGGCTACACCTTTTGCTTTAGTTTATGGGTCCAAAGCGGTACTGCCTATTGAGGTCAAAATCCCATCACTAAAAATTAGAATGCATGGTCTAGTAACTGATGATGACTACAGAGTGTCTAGGTTGCAAGAACTTGAACTACTAGATGAGCACAGACAAGTAGCATATGATCATCTCAGAGTATATCAGAATAGAATGTCTAGAGGTTACAACAAGAAAGTCAGACACAGAGAATTTTAGGTTGGTGATCTAGTCTTGAGAGAAAATCTTAAAAATCAATCCCATCGAGAATGCAAGGGGAAGTTTGAACCCAACTGGCTGGGTCCCTTTGTAATCACTACTACTTTTGGCTCTAGTGCCTATCAACTCTCAATGACTGAAGGAGAATAGCTCCGAGAACCAATCAACATTCTCCATCTAAAGAAATTCTATGCCTAAGGCATTTAGTCTATGGTAAAATGTCCTGAAAAAATTATAAAAATAAAAAAAAGTCTTTAAAAAATGAACATCTTGGTGAAAACCTAGCAATAGGCACCTTGATGATTCACAAAAAAAATAGAAAATATCAAAAATTCAAAAAAAAAATTGAAAAATGAAAAATACAAAAAAAATGAAAAAAGAGAAAAAGTGCCTTGGTGAAAACCTGGAAACAGGTGCCTTGGTAGCAAAAATAGAATCTCTGCCAAGATGGTGAAAACCCGGCAAATGGGTGCCACTTGTTTCAAAATGCTCCATCTATCAGTGCAATCTTGGTCTTTCCTAGCTTTCAGTCTTGCTTTAGTTTGTACATATCTCCTGGTTTGTTTTTGCATTTCCAATTTTCAATAAGTTAGTTTGTCCACCAATCTACTCAAGTGTTTGTATCCTATCAATGTTCAAACTTGGGGGCAATCAATGTCATATCCTATGGCCTCTAGTATATCTTAGACGTCTCGTATCCAGTTAGAGTCCTTTGAAGCTTCATTTGAGTCAGTCAAGTCTGTCTTGTTTCTAGAAAGGATTTTGCATTTACAACAACGCAATCAACATCAAACATCAAACTGAAAACAATATGTGCTTTTCATGCTTTTCTCTCCTTGTATGCTTACTGATTCACATTGAGATTTTTGCATATTGTGTCCCTTCGAGCCCTTCGATGATGTCCTTTACAAGATTTAGAGAGTGATGACTGAGGGCATAATCTTTTCTTTGTTTTCTTCTTGTATGTGAAAATCTAACAACTTTGAAAATTCGGGATTGAAATGGTGTTTGACTATAAGAGCCTCTATCTCCAATTAGATGGCCATGCGTACCTCGACCATTGATACCCAGAAAATTCAAGGAAGTTTGATCTAACTATTATCTTTTTGAGTGAGTTCTTTCTCCTATTGTGAATGTGATCTTACCTAAGGATGTGAAGGATAAAGGGTCACTACGGGTAATTCACATGGGATTTAGAATGATCTCTTCACTGTTTGATGTGTTTGTCATGCAAGGTGTATTCAGGTCATCATGATGTTTATGTTTTGATGCTTGTACAAATTGCTATATCAAAATGGACATGATATTTAGGTCATCCTGGAGTTTGTGCCTTGGTGCTTATATCTAATTTGACATTACAAAAACAAAATCAATATTCATATATCCATGGTTGTTGACCGGTGGGTGTTGTATTGATTCTTACACATACAAATTGATATTCATATGTCTATGGTTTCATGGCTAGTGGGCATTGTATTGATTTATTTGGTTACCTAAAAGTTCAATGATGATAACAAATCGACATATGATCAGTGAGTAGGTCCTAGGTCTTAGGTTGCATTTCATTTTGCATGTCTCTTTGCATTTTGCATGTTTGCATGATCTCACAATGGCTAAATGAACTTTAATGCTTAAATGATTCTTCAATCACATCTTCAAATCTAACAAGAGCTGAATCCCACATGAAGGTTCCTCCAACGAAATAGCAAGTAGAATCCTTTTTCGGGATCAAAATCAAAATCTAAAATTATTCATATTATTAACTACTTGCATAATCAACCTTCAATCATAGTAAAAATCCAGTATTCAACTGAACTGATTATCTTACATCAAACTATCAAAATTTCAACTTGGTCAACTATGGTCAACTCATGGTCAAACCTAGTCAAACTTGATCTTTTCGACCTCCAAACGATGCAGAATACGTTCTCGAATGTGTTTAACCACTTCTCAAATCGATTAACATGCTTCTAAACTATCAACGCTGACTTTTCTTGTTAGATTTCAATTTTAATCCCGAAGGGGGCATGGTATTGCACATCATTCAAGTCTGTAAATCTAATTTTATTTGGAATCTATTATCTTTCATCAGTGATCAAGACAACAACCACGTCTAGTTACTGATTCATCAAAAAAGTCCTCATCGCTTGGGGCAAATCTATCATCACTTGGGGCATATCAGATTCATCAAGATCCATATCAATCTGGTATTCTCCTAATCTTGTAAACTGTATCAGTTTTTGCAACCATCGGATCATAGTGTTCTTTCCTTGGTTCTTTGGCAACTGAAGGATTCAGATGTGATACCTGCTAGTTCTGCTAAGACAATCGAGTCTAGAACTGACCACTCACTTCTTAGCAATCCTAAGGTTTGGAATCAGGTGTTTTGACACTCTTTTGCAATCATAGGTTCATTTGCTGTTATAGTGAACATAATTTTTGGTCATTCAGGACCTATTATCTTCATATCAAATCAATATCAATCAGCTTCTGTTTCATATCAATTATCAATTTTAAATATCAGTTTCATATCTCTATCAAACATAGACTTTCTTTGAACCACTGCGCTTCACATAGTAATTCAAAGAGGGACAAAATGTAATACCCCAAAAATGGGCTATAAGTTCATTAACCTCCTACATCTACAAATTGAACGAAATCAACATCGAAGTCCTAATCTAAGGCACATCTAAACATCATCGAATCCTAATTGATTATCTTAAATTCTGCATCGGGGAATATTTCTAGCAATATTCCTAATTATCTTAATTATCTTTAATTTAATGATTATTTGGCAATAAATCACATTTATCCTAAGTTTGATTAATTGAATATTTTCATATTTAATTAATTAGATTTAATATCTTGCCACTTAATTGTGTAATTAAATTTAATTCTATCAATTATTAATTGTATTATTTAATTTTAACAATAAATCCAATATCCTATGAATAATTGATTAAATTTTTATTTAATTAATTAAAGCAAGTTGTCATTATTTAATAATATGGTTTTTAATAAAAGTTTGATTAAATAAGTGATTAACCCATAAATCAATTATTTATTTTCAAAAATCAGTTAAGTTGAGCATAAATCACTTTTATTTATTAAATTAATTCATAAATAAAACATGCACAATCATAAAAGCAGACAACTATCAATTATCAATTAAAGTTAAACTCTATTTTGAGTTAAAACTTAGCTTTTGCATGTTTTTGTGAATTAAATTATATTTATTATCAGATAACTCAAAAATCAAGCTGAGTTAATCTGAGTGATTTATGGCTTTCTTCCATGCACCTCCAAAGCCCTGGATTTCTATAAAACCAAGGCTCAGCTCTTTATAATTCATCTCTAAAATCTCACAAATTGCAAACTTACTCTACAGGAATCATAGCATATCAGATTTGGAGAATTTGCACAATTGGAGCTTGAAAGATAAATTTGAGGATTCGAAGCTTTGTGAGATCAATTTCAAATTCATAGCTTTCATATTATTGTTAGAATTTTCATTCTCATATCATATCATTTCTAGATTAGCTTTGCATATCAATTTTCATATTAGCATAGATTCATATCAGTTTTCATCATATTGTTGCATAGAAAATATAAAAAAAAAAGATTAATTGCATTCAATACATATCTAGATCAATTGCATTCAAATCCTTCATTTAGGTGTCGTCTAGGTCACTGATCTCGATAACAATCTGAGAACATTAATCTCGCACCTACTAGAAGGAAGTAAATCGCTTGGTTAGAGTAGATTTCAATTTTTCATGATTTTGATTATAGCTAACCTCTAATGTTTTACTGAAGTGTTGTGTCTATAGATCAGGTACAAAATTCACACACACACTATACTTTCCTATCCAAAAGATATCTCTATGGTCTGCTTCCTCAATTCTACCATTTGACCCTTAGTAATTCTATCACCCTTTGCAATCTTATCTACTATTTTATCTAGCTTCATTTTCCTCTCTCCCTTTATCAACTCTTCTCTCACCTTTATGATTTTCTCTTTAAAGGTATTCCATCTCTCTTCATTTGGATCCTTTTCAGATGCTAAGATATTTTCAATTTGAGGAACAAGAATCTGAGCATCTACCTTATACCCTATGGGAGTACACCACCATACTCTAGGTTCTATAATCTCCAAACAGGCGCAATATATCTCTACCATAAAGAAGATACCGTCCTTATACTTATCTACTATCTCTTTTGGTATCCTCATCCTCTATTTCATCTCTCTTTAAAAACCCTTAAATAAGCCGAACCACTCACTGTCTATATGGTTCTTGTCTTGCATTCTATATTACCTACTAGTTTGTGTAGCAATGGGCTCATCTACATACCATACATGAGGATGCATGCCTAGAAATATATGAATTATGTGGAAGAAAATGTGTAGTACCAGGGACCCAAACCTGAATATATTTTCTTTTTCATGCTTAATTATCCTCAAATTCTCCACCAACTATAGTCTAAGTATTTCACATATGTCATAATACTCATTCTCTATGATCACCTTGTAGGTCTTTTGGATAATACATCCTGACATAATGTTTATCCTGCTACTATAATACATCTTGTATCCTAAAATTATATCCTTTTATCTAATGTCTGCACTTGTCATTACACTCTTATCCCACTTAGAACTAGTTAGGCGTTTCTACCTCCTTTGTGTTCTTCATCACAATAGGTATTTTGCCTACATTTTAAAGTCTTGTCACCACATGGATCAATTCCTTGGTAATTTTAATTGGTTTTTCACCAATCCAAAATAATTGTTCATGGATTCTGCTCATTACTATCTTAATCCACTCTATCTTATCAAACTCATGGAATTCAATCATCCAAAAAATATTTAGGTTTTGAAGCTTCACGAAGGTAGGTTTTAGATTTCCATCATCATTCATCATTCTTACTAGCTCATTGTGTATCTCAATGTCTCCTATGGTCTCCACCTTAGAGAGAATATATGCCCTAATATCTTCTATGTGTAAAAATCCATGTGGGGTATGCTCATATATAGTTTGTAAGACATTTTTGACACTTTTCCAATGCACTCCAAAAAGCTATTACAAGGCCAACTAACCATGAAACTATTGGAAATCAATCTGAGTCACCTTCCAAACCTCACAAACATAAATTTGACATCAGAACACATTTATTCAACTGTACACAACCTTGCATATTTCCATTCTACATATCAAGGGATAAATAATTGACTGGTGAATTCCTCCAATGCTCCCCCTAATACCATACTTGGCCATTTATGATGATGTGGAAATGCTGGCATCAAGTGAAGATCCAATAGAATATATTGATTCTCCATGACCCTTAGATTCACTCAAATTCTTCTCCTTCCACACTTTCACATTTTCCTTGCTTCCTTGTTTTATAAAAAGGTGATTTAACTCATCCATATACTCTACAAAGATCTTTCCAGTATCGCCAATATTTTGATTTATTACTATAGGTGATCTTTTATTGTTTTTGATTACAGGGAAAAATAGGTTTTAAAGGGAACCTGAAACCTTGTACAAGCTAGATAAAAATTTTAGCATTAAAGGAAACAAAAAAGAAATAGGACTAGGGACCAATCTGCCATAACCAAAACCAGCATAAAAACCAAAAAACCAAATACTAGTAAAAAATTGACAAAAGGCCAGCACTAGGGACCCAGGGCACTAAACGAACTCCTTGCGAGTTTTGTTAGTTTCCTGCTTCACCTCAGATATCTTCTTTATTGCGGCGTTGAAGTTAGAGAGCTCTTGGATTCTTTCTTGAATCTTCCTCCTTTTCGTAGACCTCATACAATTTCCTAGGCCTTCCTTGTAAGGAAACTTAGGTGCGAAAATAGATTCCTACACTAATCTCTAAAGGAAAGTATTGGGAAAATTCTTTTAAATCCTTATAATTTTAGATTTGTTAACTACTTTAACAATTATATTGCAGCCATATACCATGCATACAAAAAATAGAGAATGACACAATGATTTACCCTGGGGAAACCTTTCGGTAAAAACCCCAGTACTCCAAAACCTGCACAATGTATTAATCAAAACTATTACAGTTTACAATACACTTGCAATGCAAGCTCTTTCAGAAGATTTCAAACTCTTGAAGACAAATTGCAGCAGCATAAAACATTCCAACAATACACAAACTTCACCAATCTTCACAACCCTAAAAAATGCTTATATCATGCGCTTCCCTTTTTAGGGCAACTTCCAAAGATAGCTGTATTAGGGTTTTACCATTCTCTGAGAAAATAGGAACCCAAATTTTTTTTTCACCCCATGATTGGGGAAGAGTGTATAGTACTCAACTTTATCAGTTGCCACATGTCTTCACCCGTCATTGAAACTTCTAAACATAGCTCTTATGTGTCATAGGAATCCGTCATAACCATTTTAGCCATGATCTCCTTACACACAATTCAAGGTGCCGACACATCAAGTGGAGTGACACATCAACATGCCAACTAGACATGTACACTCACACTTAATTACATTATTTTCAAGAAATACATTTTACAAAACAAATAATAAGAATAGGAAATATCCAAGGTTGAGACACCTTATTCCTAACATTCCTCTTCCAAGTCCTTTGTGTTCTCATCAGGTTTCTTGCTGGTGGAGCCAGCATCCAGCTCATCTTTAATGGTCATGAAGTAGTCCATGGCTGAACCCATAAACTTATTGTTATCATGCATGTGTTTTTTCATGGCATTCTCCATCATTTCCATTCTATCTTGTATTTCCTGCACATTTTTATCCCCATCAATGTTCATGTTGCCTTTTGTAGTTTTCGAACCAGACTCCAGCTTATCTTGGAGGGAATCCACCTTAGCGAAAATGGAGTGATACTTTAAATTTAAATTCTTGATTTCCTAAAAAACCCATTTCAGTAAGCAAAAAGAATACATGGAAGCAACCTTAGCAGTTTGGAGAACCCCAAAGGGTGGATCTATTTTATCATCCATGTCTTCCTTAAGTAGTTGATCTTTTATTGTTAATTGGTGTACTATATCTACAATAATTTACTATATGTCCCTCAGTGTTGCACTTAAAATAAGTAACAGGTGGTCTCCTATACTATGAGCTTTTCTAATTAATCTACAACTTACAGTACCTTGCAATGTGCCCAAAATTGTTGCATTTGTAACATGTAATGTTTTTCACAGCAGGTCATCTAACATAATCTTGTCTTTTCCATATTTCATCTATATTCCTACACTCATTTCTTCTTTGTCCATATGCCCAACAATTAAAGAAATAGCCAAAAAAATATTTAGGAACACTCTTACCTTTGTAATCCTTCTTCATGTGACCAAATTTGTTACATTCAAAACATCTTCCTTTGAAGGGTTTGACCTTCTCTTTAGGTTCTTCATCCTAATTTGGTTCTTTCTCTTCTTTATCTTCTTATTTCTCCTCATGAGATTTGGAATATTCATCTTCATTAAAGCCAACTCCTATCTTGTCACCTTTAGATTTTTGTCTCTCTAGTTTTTCATCAATTTTGTCATTGCTCGCATGAAGTTTTTCAATATGGTTTCTTGCCTCCACAAGCTCTTCCTTAATGATGATATTTTACTTCTCTAATTCTTTATACCTAGTTTTGACATCATTGATTTCTAGCTCCATTCTTCCCATCTGTACATTTACATTCTTCAAGGCCTCTTCAAGTCTTCTCTTTTCATCTTTCTCTCGCTGAATTTCCTTGGACATCTGAAAAGTAGTAATTTAAAATTCATGTATCAATGGCTCCTTTTCCTACTTAAGTTGTTCAATCAGATTTGATGAATCATTTTTCAGGTTCCTCCTATATCTTTTTTGTAAGTTCTTTCCTTTTGTTAATTGAGAGTTCAAACTGCTCCTTAATCCTCTTGATGTAATCTTCATCTCTTCTCAATTTGAACTTTAATTCCACATTATCAACATTAGCCTTGTCCAAGTCCTCAAGTGCTGCCTCAAAATTTTCTTTCAAGCTACTTGAATCCATCAGGATCTCCCTTAAGCTATTAGACTTTCTCTCCAAGGGTCTCAACCTCTGATACCAATTGTTAGGATAAAGCAACACTGAGATTGGGGGGGGGGGAGGTAAATGTTGCAACACTTTTAAAAATTCCTAATCATTTAATACCTAACCATGCACTAACTTAAATAAGGAAAGAATAAACATAAAGTAAATAACTCATAACACCATGATTTTTTTTCGAGGAAACCCTGGTCAAGGGAAAACCCTATTGGGGATGGTACCCACAATATATGCTGATGAAGGGTGCTCCCCTTAATACCACAAACACATAACATGGACAAAGAAACAACAACAATATGCAAGAACAGGAAATTGGCTTCTTATTATCTCCACAAATGTAGAATTAAAAACTTTCAGAATTATAGTATGCAAAGCCACATGGGCATTCCCTTACAATATTCTATAGGACAAAGCCTCGAATCAATACCTGGATCTACTACCTAGAACTACCCTAGACAACACTATGAGCCTTCTTTATATAGGCATTTTCCACCGCCCGAGAAGGTTCTAGAAATTTAGCCCTTAGGGCCGACCAAACTTTGGATTATTTTATTTTTCAATTTATTACATCAAAGTTGGCTCAAAATAACTTTTGAAACCCAAACAGAAATTTTGAAGGAAAATTATTTTTCGCCATTTCAGGTGACCCGACTTTCGGAGACCATAAGTCATCACCAGTTGACCTAATGGACTATTATAACCCCATTTTGAAAAGGCCATGAAGTGCTCTACAGGCTTGACTTATGCAAGTTCCTGTCACCCAAATTTTCAACCTCATCCAAGGCCTCTAAAGCCTTCAAAACTAAGTTCAAAGTTTCTGTACCCTGCTACCAATATCAAAAATCTTTAATATCTTCAAAACTAGACCTGATCTAGCCATGAAACTTTACCGACAGGCTGATATGACTGAGATGAACCTCCACATGTAAAATCAGAACATTCTGAGATCGTATGACCAACTTACTAAAAATAGAAAGTTTCCATAAATAGCAGCTCTACACAAGATAGCCCTTATTGAATAAAAAATAGAAATATTTTTGGGTGATGCAAGATTTCTCTTACACCCAAGATGCTCCTACATCAGACACCCAGGGTAATTTGAGAAGTGACCCCGTCATGACTCAGGTGTGCAGAGGAAAACCAAGATGGTTAACCTCATCCTTTGTTAGCCATGATGAATCTTCATTAGGGAATCCTTTCCATTTGATCAAATACTCTTCATATGTCCTATTCCTTGTGCTTCTACCAACATGACTATCTAGTAAGTCTTTAATCTCCTTGATATCTGAACTGGTTGCTGGAATACTCCACTGTGCTGCTGTAACCTCATCTTCAAAACCTCCCTCATGATACTCTGTCAAATCTGAAATGTTAAACACGGTGAAATATTCAGCTCAGTCGGCAATTCTACTTCATATTCATTTCTTGAATCATGCTTCTTTAGTATTTTACATGGCCCAAACTTCTTTATTTTCAATTTTTTATATGTACCAACTGGAAATCGCTCCTTTCGCAAATGAACCATGACTTCATCTCCAACCTAAAATTTCTTATGCCTCTTTTTCACATCTACCTTAGCCTTATACTGCACATTCATCTTGGTAATATGCTTCCTCACCTCCTCATGGATGTTCTTCAAGTGTTCTGCAAAATCCTCAGCTTCAGCACTACTTACTTCTCCTTTATCTATCTTTCTCAACTTAGATGCATTTCTTGGATTACTCCCATATACAATTTGGAATGGTGATTTACTAGTGCTCCTATTGACAGAATTATTATATGCAAATTCTTCCTGTGGTAAAATCAAATCCAATCCTGTTGGCTTATCTCCAACCAAACATCTCAGCAAATTTCCCAAACTTCTATTCACCACCTTTGTCTGTCCATTAGTTTGTGGATGATGTGATGAATTGAATTTCAAATCTATCTTCAACTTCTTCCACAATGTATGCTAGAAATATCCAACAAACTTAGTGTACCTATCTAAAACTATATTCTTTGGAAAACCATGTAGTCTCACTACTTCTTTGAAAAACAATTTTGCTACATGAACACCATCATTAGTCTTCTTGCAGGGAATAAAATGTGCCATCTTTGAAAATCTGTCAACTACCACAAAAATTGAATCATGTCCCCATTGTGTCCTCGGTAAACTAAGATCAAAGTCCATACTGATATCCTCCCAAGGCTTCTCTGGCACAGTTTATGGCTGATACAACCCCGTATTCTGCTTCTCTCCTTTTTCCATCTGACATACTCTGCAACTCTGTACAAACTTCTTGACATCTTGCTGCAACTATGGTCAATAATAATTCTCACTAACCAAAGCAAGGGTTTTATCATAATCAAAATGTCTAGCCAATCCTCCACTATGCTTCTCCTTGATGAGATTCTCCATCATAGAACTTCTTGGAATGCTCAACTGGCTCCCTTTGAATAGCATATCATCCTGAATGATGAAATCTAGCCACTTCGTCCTATCTAGAGTAATAGGTTCTTTATAAGCTTTCCAAGCTTCACCAAAATCAAGATCCCCTAGATACAAATGCTTTAGTTCCTTGAACCCAACCACTTCAATCTGCATTTTTGTCAGCAATAGTTGCCTTCTGCTAAGAGCATCTGCAAACTTATTAGACTTTCCACTCCTATGTTTCAAAACAAATGTATAACTTTGCAAAAACTCAACCCATTTCAAATGCCTTTAATTCAACTTTCCTTGACTATTCAAATATTGCAAAGCTTGATGATCAGTATACAAAACAAATTCCTTAGGAAGCAGATAGTGTCTCCACTTCTTCAATGCTTGAACTATAGCATAAAATTCCTAATCATAAACATAATACTTTCTCTTGGCATCATTTAACTTCTCACTAAAATAAGCAACATGTTTACCTTCTTGGCTCATAATAGCTCCTATTGCAGTACCGCTAGCATCACAATCTACTTGAAACACCTTATTAAAATATGGAAGTGCTAAAATAGGTTGTTTTGTAACTTTTTGTTTCAACAATTGAAAACTCTTTTCTACCCCATTAGTCCACTTAAACTCTTTTCTATCCCCTCTCATTGTTTCAGTCAAGAGTCCACAAATACTGCTAAAATTTATGATAAAATTTTTGTAAAAACCAGCCAAACCATGAAAAGATCTTACCTCAGTAGAACTCCTTGGAGTAGGCCATTCAAGGATAGCCTGTACTTTCTCTGGATCCATTTTTAGACCTTTTGATGAAACTACAAATCCCAAATACACTAATTCCTTCTTCACAAAACTGCACTTCTTCAAATTAATCAACAATTTCTCATCTCCCAGCTTCTCAAACACCATACAAATATGCATCATATGTTCCTCCAATGTCTTACTAAAGATCAAAATATCATCTAGGTACACAATGACAAACTTACCCAAAAATTCTTTCAGAACCTCGTTCATGAGCCACATGAAAGTGCTCGGTGCATTGGTTAGCCCAAAAGGCTAACCACTCATACAGTCCTTCCTTTGTCTTGAAGGTAGTCTTCCATTCATCTCCTTTTCTGATCCAAATCTAGTGACATCCACTCTTCACATCTATCTTTGAGAAATACATAGCTCCACTCAAACAGTCCATAATATCATCCATTCGTGGCAATGAAAACTTGTACTTGATTGTGATCTTATTTATTGCTCTGGAATCTGTACACATCCTCCACTCTCCATTCTTCTTTGGTGCTAATACCACTGGTACAACACATGGACTCAGGCTCTCCTGAATCAATCTTTTCTGTAACAACTCATGCACTTATCTATTCAACTCTTCACTTTCTGCTGGTGTCATTCTATGTGTTGCCTTGTTTGGAAAACTGGCTCTTGGAATCAAATCCATTTGATGACTTCCTTACCGGTGGTAATCCATTAGGTACATTATCAGATACACTATCTTAAAACTCATTCAACAAATTTGCAACCTCTACAGGTACATTCTCTTTACCAGCTTTTGGAATTAAAGCAAAACACACATGCTCATGCCTCATACCATCTAGGAATTTCCTTCCATCAACAAAAGTTATTCTTGCATTACCACATACCTTTTCTTCGGTCTCCTTTAATGGCTTTAGCTTATGTCGCACTCCATCCTTTGTTAGGGAATAGGTATTCACATGACCATCATGTACATCACATCTGTCAAACTGCCATGGTCTACCCAACAACATATGACATGCATCCATAGATATGATATCACATAGTACCTCATCTTGGTACCTACTGATCTTGAACTTTACCAGGCACTATTCACTGACCATGACCTTGTGGTCATCCTACACCCAGGCAATCTGATATGGATGTGGGTGTTTCTATCTCTTGAGCTTCAATTTTGTCACCATCTCTTCTGACACTAAATTTTCAGTGCTTCCACTATCAATAATCACATCATAGCATTTACTCTCACACTCACATCTAGTGCGAAATAGGCTCCTCCTTTGTTTAGGTTCATTCTCACCACTCAGCATGACTCTTCTATTAATCAGTGTTTCTCCTCTTTCAACATCTTCAAAATTTGATGATCTGACATCTTCATCTACATGTGCAACTCTGGTATGACCTTCATTCCTCTTATCCATCCTTCTTTGGTGTTGAGGACATTCAAATGCCCTATGACCTTCTTCTCCACAGTGAAAACATGTTCCACAGAAGCCTCCTCTTCCTGAACCTTGTCCTCTTCCTCTTCCTCACTGGTCTCTATTGTTCTAATCTTGGAAATGATTGGAATTGTTTCCTCTCTGATTTTGACTGCTACTGGCCTCATCCTTCTTTTTTGAATCTTCATTTCAGCCTCCATATGACCATCCACTAGATCGTCCATCATGACCTCTTCCATTTTGTCTACTCTCGGACTTCTTGTTCAGCTTTTCCTCTACTTTTAGGGCAAACTGGTATACCTCTTCAATACTGTTCATTCAAACCAGATTCAGCTCCTCTTGAATGCTCGGCCTCAACCCATTAAGGTAATGGGCAACTTTCTCCTTATCCGCTTCCGCATGGCCTGTTCTGATGAGGATTCGATAGAACTCCTTTGTATACTCCTGAACAGATCTTCTTGCTTGCTTCAAACTTTGCATCTTCTTTAGTAGGTCAAGCTCATAATCAACAGGAATGAACTATCACTTCAATTTCTCCACCATCCGATCCCATCTTGTGATTTTATCCTTTCCTCTTCTATTTCGCTCCAATTGAATCTCTTGCCACCAGATCTTTGCATGACCCTTTAGTCTGGCCTTCGCGAATTTGACCCTATCAGGATTCTCAATATCTTCATACTCAAAATATTCTTCACATTCATTGATCCAGTTGATCAACTCCTCTGGGTTCAGATTTCTTGAAAATGCAGGAACCTCAATCTTAGGTCTTTTTTCAATCTTGGAAATGGCCCGAAAAAGTCTTTCTTCCTCCTAGTTCACAACTTCGACTTCTCTTGCTTGATCTTCTTCTTCGGCTTCATCCTCGCTTTTGTCTCTGACATTAAGATTCATTCCTCTGTGAATCTCCTCTTGCAATGGTCACACTTGTCTCTGGAGCACTTTCACCTCAGGTGTTACAACACCAGCTCTTCCGCCATGTTCCCTTCGTGGAGGCATTTTCATGATGCGTACTAAAACCCTAACCATGATCCTGGTGCAAACTACCTTACAGTCGGTGATCTTTTTACACACTTAGGATCTCCTTCTCTGATACCACTTGATGAAGGGTGCTCCCCTTAATACCACAAACACATAACAAAAACAAAGAAACAACAACAATATGCAAGAACAGAAAATTGGCTTCTTATTATCTCCACAAATGTGGAATTACAAACTTTCAGAATTACAGTATGCAAAGCCACATGGGCATTCCCTTACAATATTCTATAGGACAAACCCTCGAATCAATACCCAGATCTACTACCCAGAACTACCCTAGACAACACTACAGACCTTCTTTATATAGGCATTTTCCACCGCCTGAGAAGGTTTTAGAAATTTAGCCCTTAGGGCCGACCAAACTTTGGATTATTTTATTTTTCAATTTATTACATCAAATTTGGCTGAAAATAACTTTTGAAACCCGAATAGAAATTTTGAAGGAAAATTATTTTTCACCATTTCAAGTGACCCGACTTCCAGAGACCATAAGTCATCACCAGTTGACTAGATGGACTATTATAACCCCATTTCAGAAAGGCCACAAAGTGCTCTACATGCTTGATTTGTGCAAGTGCCTGTCACCCAAATTTTCAACCACATCGGGGGTCTCTAAAGCCTTCAAAACTGAGTTCAAAGTTTTTGTACCCTGCTGCCAATATAAAATATCTTCAATATCTTCAAAACTAGACCTGATCTAGCCATGAAACTTTACTGGTAGGCTGATATGACTGAGATGAACCTCCACATGTAAAATTAGAACATTTCAAGATCGTATGACCAACTTACTAAAAATAGAAAGTTTTCATAAATAGCAGCTCTGCACAAGATAGCCCTTATTGAATACAAAAATAGAAATATTTTTGGGTGATGCAAGATTGCTCTTACACCCAGGATGCTCCTGCATCATATGCACTAAGAGTATAATGTCCCTGTTAGGAGACCTTTACCTATTAGGAGCAAAATAATACATTTAGTGCATGTCCCTGTTAGTAGACAGAACCTGTTAGGGGTGATACAATGAATCTGATTGCTCTTACAAGGACTCATTGTCCAATATTACAAAAGATTTTACAATAGAAAAAATGAACTATAATAAAATCTGCTATGCCAAAGTAGTTCCAGTTGAAGCTTGCAAAAATAATCATAGAATATCCACTTAATCAGTCATCATATATCAATTTTTGACATCTTTCATCAACCTCACATCTCAAAACTCACTCGTATATACTTGATCAACTTTATTTCTTAGTCGGATCACTAATTCTTCACAAAATGTGTCTCCAAAATTGGCCCGTAATGAAATAAAAAAAACACGACCATTCATCTATCAAGATCAGTGACGACCTATCATAAGCCATGATTTAGATCATTAAAATAGCTTACTTTATACATCCAAATGCCGCATCCACTGATATGCCATGTTTTCACTGTTTGTTGTACTCGCATGTTTTCACCAACTTGTAACTCTTTCCATTCATAACCAAAATTCAAGAGACTATAGAAGAAGCCATAATACATCCCATATATCATATATCCAAGTTCGCATACCATCACAATTAGTATTTCATGTTCACTGACCAAAACAACTTGATTATTCACTACGAAGTGACTTTGTACTTAGGCATTTTTCACTTGTCTGAGTATCCAAAACTTGTTTCCATTCCAAGCGACCGTGGAAGAGATATTTGTTTCCAATAATGACAACATATACACATTCACATACCACTCACTTGCCAACATAATGTTCATAGGCTTTCAAATTCATAGGCATAGGAGAAGATATACATTATCTTAGTTCCCAAATCTTTGCACTGTCCAACATCTTTGTTAAAAATGTTTGTATCAAGTTTTTCCTTATAATGTATTTCTTTATTATTTTATCCTCTTCACTGTGCTCTCATGATTCATGCCATCCTTGAACTGCTTCATCCACAAATGATATACCCAGGTTGTCATTTCTCTGATACCAAATGAAAATGATGTAAGCCAAAGATAGAGAAACTTTATTGATTGATATTATTTGATTCAATCTAATTTTCATTCGATGAGTACATTACAACCCCATTGGATTTTTAAATCCATTATTCCTATAGATAACTACTTATGAGAATGTAACTTTGTATTAGTTAACATACTTATATTTATAGCTAAACTATAATACTATCCTAAATTAATGTAAAAATCCAACAATATGTAAAGCCCTCTCTCTTGTTTAGGGAAATTTTTTCCAAGCTCCCACTTTTTAGAGACATAAATAGATTTCTTCTCATACAATAAATCATTCTTGAGCAAGAAGCTAGCTCAGGATGATCGAAAATCTCTTGCCTTTGTTGCCTCTAACCTCTTGTAATCAGTTTGCTATTCTCTAAAGCATAAATATTTCATCAATTCTTGTACTATGCGGTTGGTTGTCATCATCAGATGGGGATGATTCATTCATATGTATTACAAAACCACAAAACTATGTTTTACCTTCAATTGTAGTCAAAGATGTATTTTTCTTCAACTTTCAATCAATGAGATCTTTGGCTAACTGAATGCAATTCATCTGCACATGTCCATTTTTATAACAATAATAAAATTTGAATTATTTTCTAGTTGAAATGTTAGACTTTTTCCTACCAACTAAAGAAAATTCCTCAACAATTTGATGACCCTTATTATCTCTACTTCCTTCATCTATTAGAGAAGAAATTACAGTTTCCAAGCTGGGACTGATTTTGTTTAATGTAAAAATAATAAGATCAATACTTGATGGCATACTTCTCAGGAAGATTGCCTTGGCATCATCATCATCAAATTTGGAGTTAATGCCTACAAGTTAAAATTAATATGTTTAATAATATTATCTCCCTCATTCATCTTCAACCCGAATACTTTTTTTTTAATGAACATTTTGGCACTACAAGTTTGTGAACCAAACAAAATGTTAAGACCATCCCATATTTCTTTCAACATCTTTGATAGATCAATGTGATACAAGTATGCATCTGATAAACCAAGACCAATTAATGTCACGACCCTATGATCTTTAGCTATCCACTTTGTTGCTTCATTCACATCTTGTAGTTTTTTAACAAGTCCACTTACAATATCCCACAATTTTTTTTCAATCAGAAACAATTATATTTTAATTTTTCATACATGAAATTCATATCATTCAAATTTAAAAATAGTAGTAAATTTATCCATTTTGATATTCTTGTTACTTTAGAAAATCTAAAATCTAAAACTACTATGATTCTCTGTGAAAGAAATTAACACACAACTCTAGTTCACATAGACTTAATTTCTTCATCTCAAAAAAGAACTAGCTACTTATCCTTCTCCAAATCATATCACCATTTTAGGATTTTTGTAACACAAATTCATAATAAAAAAAACTCATACCTTTGAGATGACCTTAAATCTATCCAATTAAAATTTGACTTACGTACTTCTCCATACTCTGCGAGTGTTGTCTCAAATGCTGCACACTTGTTTACAAATATATTCTCATCTGCCACAACTTCCACCTAACCCATTATTTATCATCCTAATCACCCATAAATCAAACTTGAGAAACCATTCCAAAATTCACGACAAACAAATAGCGATCAAGATTTTCTTTTCTTGAGATGACATCTTTATTTCGGTATTCTGACATCTCTATCAGTGCATGATATTTCCTCCCGACGAGCAACCTCCCTCAAAACCCTACTGCCATCGCATCAAGTATTGCCCACTAATCTCTATGCTAAATGGTATTATTTAGCCACTCTAATTGTTATAAAAATAGAATCACCAACCTCTGATTGGAACAATATCATAAGAAGACGCCGCCTCCTTTCATTGGATCGTCATTGCCCTAAGATATTTGCACACACATGATTTTAACTCTTTCACACAAGAACACAAGAATAATTATGGATCTGATACCAAAATGAGAATGCAGAGAGGAAAGATCCGAACGATGGATGTTTATTCATTTAATCAAAATGCCTTTAAATAGGCGATGGAAGAAGCAGAAACTACCAACATTAGTAACCGATTACAAATGCAGTTTTAAAAAATTAAAAAAACTAGCTATCATTAATGAAATGCACCAAAAATCACTCCTATGATAATATCCTCACCATAAGTTGAATAATTGGACCATACTCCTAATGAAGAGAAAGGAGTAAAATAAGAAGTAAGCTCGAGGAAGTCAGGTGTGCGAGTGGTGGAAATTTGATTGAGAGAAGAGGGGATTATGCCCAAGTAGTCATCCATACTTTGCATGGATTTAGCCTTTGCTTTACTCATCCTCGGAGTGAAGCCGTGCATGAGAGTATCATAAGTATATAGCATGGTACCATAAAAGCTTATCAAAATTGTATTTATAATTAAATTTATTTCATCTTCTTGAAGTAAATTTAAAATGTACCAAGTTTTAAGAACTGGTAACAATTAATTTCGTTGCAGGCCGTCCTCCAAAGGAATCCTGAAATTTGGTCTCCTCTCTTCTAAAGAAACTTACTTTCAAATCAGACAAACTCTTTGGTTTAGTGAAAATAATGAAAACCAATGTGAAAATCCGTACCTGCTAGTAAGATCAAATTCAATGCTTTTCATGTTTTTAATTATTATTGTTAAGAAAGGAGCTCGTCTAACATGATATCCTTACGCATCTCTCAGGCAGTCTATATACTCCATTTTATCATGGATATTAACTTTATATTATTATGAAGTCTATTGAAATCACCACTTCTCTAAAGTGAATGACGAGGTTAAAGATGAATCTACTAAAGAGATGTAATCTGGGGGCAATTTTGTCATCTAATTTATTCGGTTAAAATATCTTTGATTTTGTATTTAATAATTACTCAACATTTATCAAATACTCTTAATTATAATGGTACTTGTGTGAGCTTGGTTTTAAAACTACTTGTAATTTTGTGCATAGTTTCAATTCTTATCAATATATATTGGTATCTATTTTTTTATAAAGGTGACTAAGCACCATACTTTTATTAAAATAGCCTAATTTAGGAGCTCAGGGGAAAGAATCAGGAAAGAAAACCCCTAATCCTAGCCAGTAATACAAATGCGGAAACTAATAAAGCCTAGTCCACATATAAACCCAGAGTAAAACCCAAGTATACAAAAGCTGAAATAAGTCGCTAAAGGTAGCGTGCCTTCCAATACAACCCAACAAAGTAATAAAATTGTCTACAATTCAAAAGTCCCTCGAATATTACAGTCATGTATCAATGGAGATAAAATTTCATCTTCAACGAGCCACAATGAAACCATATTAGCAAAACAAAAAATGATTAAGTCTACAAAAAGGCAATAGCTACCTCCGAAGATCATTGTGCTCCCCGATCTAAGCCTCTCCTTTACCATCATAGCATGTACTAGGGAGGCTCCTTTTTTTGCAAGACCCAGATCTTGAAACCCATGAGGATGGCGAAGATGAGAACTGTGACTGTTGATTTGGGGAGGATGAACAAACTAGGCCGCCATCTTCTACATACACCAATACCTAACATATATCTATTTATTATTCTAATTTTTCTCTTGAATGAGAATGTAGCTAAAGAAAATTTTGTAATAATAATACTATAAATTAAATACATAGAAATCATTATGCATTTTATCTATTTACTCAAGCTACAAATTATTGACACTTAGTCTACACATCTAACCATTAGATGTTTCCGTGAAAAATCTACTTTTTAGAGTACTATCCAAAATGCTTCTATTAAAAGAAGGCATGGTGAGAATAGGAAAACCAACCTCTCCTTCGAGTATCTGTAACACATGCCTGATTGTTAGCCTTTTTGATCCTAAGGATGACAATAGAAGAGTCCCAAATATAACATTCTCTCTATTTATTCTAATATTATAATCACTTTGTATCCTTCATCATGCTTTAATGGATGTCCATACCCTGTTCTAGAGCTCCCATTTTATCACATGTAGGGAGTATACTCACAAGAGTTGTCGAATCTGGCTTTACACTTCCCAATTGCATTTTTTGAATATTTCTTAAGCTTTTCAAGAAATCCTTTTTGTGCATATCTTGCAATCATTGCAAGCTTTATGAGATAAGTTTTTTTCCCAAGAATACTGGCATATTTTTGTCTACGCTTTGATGGATTTTTAATCCCTATTTTCAAAGCTTCTATTTTGACACATGTAGGGAGGATGTTGGAAAATTTTGTTAGAATTTAGCTTTACACCTATCAATTGCATTTTCTTTTCTTAATATTATAATAGCTATAGTGTTTATGCTAGTTTTTCTTTCCATTATACTTAGTTCAAGTTTAAAACCATAGTATCTATTTTTGGACATTATTTATTATCTCTTCAATATTGTGGAAAGCCTACTACAATATTATTTTGGTCCAATTGTATTGTTGTCCAATTGAATGAACATGTGACCATTCTCTATTGTATCATTTCTTAACAATAAATTTTCTTGATATATTTGATCAATTCATTCTACCCATATGTTTAAAAACATTAAATGCTTCTTTTTGTAGATTGAATGGTGACATCTTTCCAATGTTAAAAGTGAGTTAAAGATTGTAATGAAATATTGATGCAACAAATAGATGTACTTTGAGAAGAAACATAAGGCTCCCCTACATCCTTCTAGCTTTATGCCATCTTCTTGGAGGAGGAGAATTATGTTCTCAGATGAGGAAGACTTGGATTATGTGCCCTCCTGATATTTTGTGCTTGAGTCCTTTGAACCCAATATAGGGAAAAGCAAGGTGAGTCATTCAAAACAAACAAAACAAACTAAAATTAAGAATGTGAGTAAAACTACTTTGCTTGACTAGTGAGGGATTACAAAAGGTCAATGAGCAAGCTGATGTTGTTCAATGTCTCTCAAAGGGTTAGTCTCCAACCACTAGTTCTAGAATGATTCTGTGTGATACAAGGAATACGAGAATGAAGAACAATGACATAACAAAGGACAAGGAGTAGGATGTGAACATTGATTTTGAGATTCACTCAGATATGCTAGGCCCTGCCACACGATTAAGGAGCCAAATGGAGGGTGATATCCCTCTGGTCAATATTTTTAAGAAGGTTAAGGATATCAATGATGATATCATTAGAAAAAAAGGAAGAGCTAGTTTAGGATCTATAGTTTGTTTAGGGGTTTTGTTTCCCGCTTTTCACTATTTTTTAGCATCTGGTTCATGTTTGGTTTGTTTTGGATTATTTGTTTGATCCTGGATGTTTAATCTTATTATTTAAACTTGGGTTTATAGTTCCTGTAAAACAAGTTTTCCTCTAATAAAAAACAAATAGATGTATTTCTAGATTAGTAAAAAACAAGGGTGAATTTTAGCAATAAAGTTTGAATAAATCAAAAGAACTAAGAATCATATATCTAGCTACATCATTAATATGCTCTTGCAATTTAGTCCTAAGGGTTGAACTTGTTATCTTCATCATCTATAATAAAATTCCTCTTCATTAATGTGATTACCATTATGAACAAATGCATTATTTTCAAGAAAGAATGTGCAATATATTTTCAAGTAAAAGAGCTACTTTGATTCCTCCAAAGGAAATCTGTACTGACTTTTTTCTTTTTTGCGGCCCTAATTAATTGCAACAAAAGTATCTATAAAGAAACCCTCAAATATCTAACAAGATGATATCATGAACCTGCAAAGGATGAGATTGGAATAGCATAGAAGATTACTCTTCAATATTTTAGAAGCAGACATGCTCTTGCATAACTAGCTACATCGAGAGCCTTCACATCCAAGATCCATTTTGATGAAAGCCCTAATTCGGTCTAGGATAAAAAGAATCCTAACCTTTGATCTACAAACTGGTGGGAGGTGATAAAGATGTTCCCAAAAGGATACCATAGAGAGAAGCGAGAGAAAATAGGTATAGGCTAAAAAAGGGCTAAAGAATAGTCCTATCCAACCATGAAACCAAATCCCTTGATCTCATATGCAATCATTATCCTTAGAATTTATAAACTGTAATATGTGTTAGAAATATTTGTTTTGGAAGAGTAGCCATGTGGCAGAATTGTGCGATGGATGTTCAACCATGTTTCTATATGCATTCAATAGTATACTATAATTAAAATATAATAATATAATAAAATATAATATGATAAAAAATATTAATTGAAATATAACACTTTCATAATAATAATAGTATAGTAACAATTTTAAAATAGAGATGTGTTCATATATGCATATTTTTCATTGTAGGAAAATCTCATGAGATGCGATACTTTAAATTTGAATAAGATTTGGGGTGATTAAGTTTTATGTGAGAATTTAATTGTTTATACTCAAACTATATATATGAATTTGAATGGATGTGGAAATGGATTTATATGGACTTAAATCTAATTTGTGGAAATGCATCTATGATTTTAAAAAATATATATATTAGTGAATATGTATTTATTCTTATAATGAAAAATGGGCATCTTGCTAAAGATCTCAAAGAGTTTCATACTTTAATAAAGATGTATTTTCCCTATCTTTAGATTAGATTTAATGGTATAATGATAAAATAAGGTATATAACAAATGTTTTAGATATTATTTTAATGAAAGAAACTTGGAATGGATGTTCAACGATGTTTGTATATGCATTCAATAGTATATTGTAATTAAAATATAATAATATAATAAAAATATAAGATCATAAAAAATATTAATTGAAATATAATAATTTCATAATAATAATATAACTGTTGTGGTTCCACCACCATGCTCCCCTTTCTATCCACTTGGCTAAAGGCCCCCCCCTCTTTTTAGCTTGTTACTTTGAGTTTTTTGTTTATCAATTTGGTCTCTGTCCTTGTAATACACCTCTAACCCTAATATAAGTTTTGTGTTTTTTGATAGAATTAAGATCTTTTGATGTTTTCTTATAGCTTAAGTTGTTCATGATACTTGTTTGATCTATTCCTATAGTTTGTTTATAATAATTTCATAAGCTAGTACTCAAGGATTCTAATATCAGACATATTATCTAAAGGTATCATTTTTGTATGTATTTATCTCAGTGTATGTATTGAGTACCTTCAAGACCTTTATGAATATAGTAGGATGTTATATGATATGTAGTTGATAGATATAAATAAGTTATTATTTATATTTTCTTCTATTAAGGTTACTTTGGATGAATCTTGTATCTCACCTGATGATTTGATTATGTTGATTTATTATTAGTATTGATAAGAGACTAACACAATGCTTGAGATTCTAACCTTCGTTATGATGATACTACATACTTTGAGTGTCTATATATACATGATGTGTTTTCATGATTCAGGACGAAGTCGTAGTTACTCACATTGCTGAGGTCCACATGATGTATCAATCCCGGTCATCTCTCTGCAATGTCTTCTTTTATATGTATATTCATGCATATGTATTTCTTCTTTGTGATGCAGGCTTGCAGGTACCAGGCATCGACTTCACCTGGCTTCACAGATTTGAGCATGCCCTCAAATCCTTGATGGTTGTTGTTATGGAGATAGTACTAAGGTCCCTACATGGGTCTTCCTTTATCATTATTCCAATTTGGGGAATATTAGGGTTCCTTCTTTGTCAGTCAACCTTTGGGT
Organism: Chamaecyparis obtusa; assembly: GCA_027943335.1. NCBI lineage: Eukaryota > Viridiplantae > Streptophyta > Pinopsida > Cupressales > Cupressaceae > Chamaecyparis > Chamaecyparis obtusa. The sequence goes on along the minus strand of BSBK01007987.1, from coordinate 617,432 downwards.
GAAAAACCCAGATCCAACGCACCCGGTTGGGCATTGTTGTAGTTAGTGCCTTGTGGCCACTTGAATTCATTTGGCTGTATGATTTGTTTACTCATTTTATTTATTTCTCCTTCTTGGTATGATTCTTAGTTAATCTTTCTATGTTGTGTTTCAGAGATTCATGCTTGGTCAGGAGTTTGGCTTGACTTGCCTTGTTGACTTTGGTTGACCTTGTTTGATCTTATGGTTTTCTCGATATGTTTCATAGTTGATTTTTATGGACTCTTTGGATGATTAGATTTATTTTGAGGCATGTGATTTTATTCTACCTCAGTGTTATATCCTATAGTAATTATAAATAGGTAATAATATTGTGATCTATTACTTCATAATCTTATAGATTATAGTGTTTGGTATTTGGCATGTATCTATATAAATATAAATATATGTATAGAAATATATATATGGGTGCACACACACACACACACACACACACACACACACATATAATTTATATGTGATTATATGTTAATTATTGTAGATATTTTGGATGGTGTATATTTTGGGATTAATATAAAGTATAGTATTATTAATAATTAAATATTAAATAATGCGAGGTATATTATTCTCAATTGTTAATTATTAATAATGTGGATAGGTTATATATATATATATTGATGTAATTAATGATGTCATGTGCATTTATGTTAGGATAATATTATATATGTGTATGAATGAATACAAATCATCTTTTATTGTATATTTGAGTAATATAGTTGTATCATATTAAGTGAATTGATCAGAAAATGACAAGAAATAGATAGAAATTGATAGAAAAGAAATGGAAACCTGTTTCAGGGCCCCATGGTGGGTGCTAGAAATGTGTGTGTGAAAATTGTACCTAGCTGCGAACACAACACTTCAGTAAAACATTAGAGGTTAGCAAAATCAAAATCTGCAAGTAATTGAAACTAAGCTAACCAGATGATTTACTGCCTTCTAGTAGGTGCGAGTATGATGTTCTCAGATTGAAATCAAGATTAATGACAATGCAACACCTAAATGAAGGATTTGAATGCAAAAAGAATGAAAAACTGTATGAATGCAAATTAATCTATTTTTTTGTATTTTCTATGCAATTAGGATGAAAAACTTGAATGAATCTAATCTAGAATGAATGGAAATGATACATAGATTATTCTAAGAATGATATAAATGAATGAACGCTATGATATGAAAACTATGCAAAGCTATGACCAACAATGAAAGATCTCACAAATCGCCAGTCGCAAGTGCTTAATCCTTCAATCACAAATTTGCCAGAGTAATTGTGCAAATTTGAGGGTTGTAAATTGTGAAGCTGAGCCTTATTTTTATAGAAATCCAAGGCTTGAGGGTGCATTGAGAAAAGCCATAAATCACTCTTGATGAACTCAGGTTGATTTTTGAGTTAACAAGAAATTAAGAATAAATAAACTCATAAAATCATGCAAAAAGCAGTTTTTATCTGAAAATAGATTTTAGTTTTCTTTTTCAACTCATCATCAGATGTTGAGTTTAGAAAGTTAACAAATTGAAATTGAAAATTAATTTAAAGTTAACTGCTTTTCTGATTGTGCATGATTTAATATGAATTAATTTAATAAATAAAGTGATTTATTTTCCACTTAACTGATTTTAAATTTAAAACAACTGATTTATGGGTTAATCAATCATTAAATCAAACTTTTATTCAAAAACTATATCATTAAATGTTGACAACTAACATTAATTAATTAAATAAGAATTTAATCAATTAGTCATGAGATTTTTGATTTATTGTCAAAATTAAATAATACAATTTAGGAATAAATAGAATTAAATCTAATTAAACAATTAAGTGGTAGAATTAAATCTAATTAATTAAATATTCAGAATATTCAATTAATCAAACTTTAGGATAAATAGGATTTATTGCCAAATAATTATTAAATCAAAGATAATTAGGATAAATAAGGAATATTCAAGGAATATCTCTCGATGCAAAATTTTGGATAATCAATTAGGTCTTGATGAACTGATGTGCAAATGTGCCTTAGGTTTAGGACTTTGATGTCGATTTCATTCTATTTGAAGTGGTAAGAGATTAATGAACATATAGCCCATTTTTGGGGTATTACAGCTACAAGGTTTGGAACCTATGAAGAAGCAAAACCAAGAATAAAAATAGATTTAGTTATTGGGAAAGCTACAAAGAAATCAAGGAAAATAATGGATAAATTGGTGAAACAATTTGGAGAAGATGCAAATGATGTTGAGGCATCTGAGAACATTCCGGTTGAGGTAGCAACCAAGGGTCAGTTACTTCTAGCTGACACTACACACGATGAAGTGCCAACCAAGTTAGAAAAAGATATAAAATCTACACCGGTTAGCCAAATCCAAAGAAGAAGCAGGCATAAGTTCAAACAAAAGCAAGAACAAGATCTACCACTACTGCTTCACCATCATTGAAGAAAGGAGTTTGTAAAAATATCAAGGCCGACTCCTACTAAGTCCTATCAAAAGAAGAGAGGTACTCAAGCTACCTCTGAGGCACTTAAGAAGAGGAGGAAGCTTTTTGAGGTGATAACCGAGCTCCAATCCATTACTCAAAAAATTGTACAAATTTTGTTCAAGTTATGCACTGTAGACCAATTCACTGCTGAGGTTAGTGAAAAGCTCAAGTTAGATGAATAAATTTTGGTAAGTGAAAATGCATTTTTAACCAAGCCTAATGCTTTTCATAAGCATATACTAAAAGTTCAAGAACTAAGGCAGTTGAGATCAGACTTGAGGAAGCAGGAAGACACCATAAGTGACTAGGTCACTGAGTTGCAAGCCGAGCTGCTTCCACACTTGAAAATCATGGAGAGACACATTGAGAAGGCTCAAGCCTTAGTAGCTACCCCAGAAATATTAGTTTTGGAAAATATCTTTGATATGCATGCACAAGTCGGTCTAGAGCACATTGCTCTTACCAACTTGAGAGAGGAATTGGAAAACCTCTTAGCTTCATTGCAAAAAACCCACAAGAACATTTTTGACAAGCTATAAGTACATTTTTGTTTTGGAATTAATTTCAAAAAGGGGGAAATTATGTATATGCCAATGTACTTCACTATATACCAAGAGCATGCGCAAAGGGGGAGTCTGTAAAGAGTTTTGAAGAGTATATGTATATATAGTTTGTATTCATATGGAGTCATAAATTTTTTGAAGTTATTCGGTACATATACATAAAGGTTTTGATACTAATGCCAAAGGGGGAGATTGTTATCTCTATTTGAGCATTAAGTATTGTCATTAGTATCAAATAAGTTTAGTTGGTAAAGGTTGGAATAAGGGGTTACACAAGTTAGTTGGTTGAACTTACAAAGCCTTCACACCGAGCAGTTACAAGGCAGAACATCAAGCTATCAGAATACAGGTTTAATCGAGCATGTCTACCGAGCGTCAGGAATTATCAAGTACCGAGCTAGTGAGCACCGAGCATTCTACACATTGAGCATCATTTTAATCACCAAGCAGTGAATGCAGTGTTTATTGAGTTATTCAAGAAAGGACATAGTAATCTGTAATGACACATATCTCTATGCAAATGGTTTACACAGATCTATAAATGTTTTACCAAGATCGAGAACATATTTAATATGGATGTAATCATTTAATTTTGTGATGATTCCTATGTAATAGTTAGATCTAGGTTATTTTTGTACACCGTAGATCTTAGATTTTCTAAGATATTGCAACCCTAATTGGGTCAAAGAAGTTTGCTATATATTTGTAAAAGATGTCATTTTTAGAAGGGCATGATAAGGAGATCATGAAGCAGTAGCCGCACACAGGACATCAGAGATTAGACAAGGGTTTGCATGACAAGAAAGTTTATCAGAGACAGTATCAGTTTATTAGAAACATACAAGGCTACTAATAAGGATAGAGAATTATATTCTACACATTGAGGTGATATCTATTTGTTATTTCATAGTTTTGATTCAGACAAGTATAAGTTGTCATTTACAGATATTCTACTGTTATCAATTTGACCATTGTAGCAGATTGTAAATCTCTTAATATAGTAGACTTAACCATCTTTTGTAAATATCCTATCCGAGTGCACACTTATTTGGTGTTGCTAAAATCCTTTAACAAGGTAGATCTAGTCGATCTTATGTTACTCCTAATAGGGTAAGATCATCAGAAGTGATCACAATTATAGCCTTAGCTGACATACTTTATTTACTACAGTAGTGAAGAATTTGTGGGTGTCATCCCCACTACAAAGTTTACCTTCTGACAAGGGTTTCTGCATAACCAAAATACTTGAGTCATGATTTAACAATTTCATGTATGCTATATTATTTTGTTTACATGCATTTTACATTTACAAGTTATTTGAATGTATGCTACAAATAATGGACTTAGTTAGTTAAGCACTACTATTGCAGATTGTTTATTGTTGAAATTTTTTGAGGGTACTGATTCACCCCTCCCCTCTTAGTACTATATCTTTCCTATCCCAATATATTCAACTTCAGGCCATACAATTTATATGAAAGAAAGTTTGATATAAGGAATGACTTCATATCTTACATACCTTCTAGTGTGAGTTGGATGCAATCACTTTGATTTGAGTATTTGTAAGGTACTAGATTATTTTAAATCCCTCAGAGGTCCAAATAGCCTCAACAAATCCAACTTTCCAAATCACCATTTTTGCATGAGTTTTCAAACCTTTTCTTTATCTAATATCATTTCTTACAAAAGGAACATATTTGATTTTGATACGTCCCTCTCGTGCTTTTTCAACTACCATTTGCTGGGGGGATTCAATCCCCTAACAATCCATGTAATGATTTTTATTGGTCAATAGGAAAGGGAATTCCCTTCCTAATGATAACATCATATTATTTATTTTTATTTAATTTTATGTAAATATCTTTTTTTTTTAATCTCAACTCTTTGTTTGATTTTCATTTCTTTCATTTTTCAATGTCAAAATTTGGCCTCATTTTCTTTGAATTTATTTGGATGATCAGTATGTCTCTGAGGGAATATATCTCCAATTCATTTTCTAACTCTTATTCTTTTGTCTCCAAGTGACGAAGGGGGAAGGATCAAGAGGGGCCAAAGCTATGGCTCACCCCAATGTTCCAAGCCTTCAACACACAATGCAAAAGCAAAATGCTAGAAAGTGAGAGGGAGAAAGCAAGATCTTCATTAAGTTTCATCAACAAACAATATACATGCCGGGCTGTAAGGCCTTCCTGGTTTAGGCCAGATATTACAATAAATTTAGAAGTCCTCAAACATATGAGGATTCATCAAATTCTAACTTCTAACTTCTTGATCTCTGACTCTCTCCTAACTCTAAACACAGACACTAAATTTATACAAGAGTCAACCAAACTGAGTCGGCCTTCAGATCTGCAAACAATGGAAGTAACGGTCAGATTAAGGACCACCAACTTCCCAATAACGGATACCAGTGTTAACTCCATGACCCTTGATAAATGCACGTGTTGGCCCCAATAGGAAACAAAATAAAACCCATCGGTAAGCAGAGATAACTGACTAGCAGCAAAGCAATATCGAGCGCCAGGAAGTTACCGACTGAACTCGGCACCAACCAACTCGGGAGAAGAGAAAACCGACCAACGCAGAGACTACCGATTGAACTCGGTAATTAGAAGGAAATTGACCAACGTAGAGACTACCAACCAAACTCGGTAATCAAAGGAAACCGACCAACACAGGAAAGAGCAAACCGTCCAAACAGGAACCGAACAACACAGAAATCAGCAAACATCTTTTTGGTGACACAGGATTGCCAAGAACCCAAGATGCTCCTGCATCACCAAGTTAGAGACTTTTGTATGATCCAAACTATTTTCTTGAAGATCCCTTTCATAATTAGTGATTCCAAATAATGTAGGGCCTCTTTGAAGATAGTCTTGTCATTCACCTTCGACATGCTTATTACCATTGGCTCATAATCCCCAATTTAATCTACCTTTCTTGTATCCATATATTTCTTATATTATTTAGAATAAACAATAATAGTCTTCTGATTCCCTTCTTTTAAAACTCTCTTTTGGTGGAATTCATAACTTTTTTGATTTTATAATCCTTATGTCTATGTCCATATGCTAAATAAGTATTACAATAAGCTGTATGAATATTTATTCATTCTTTTTGTCACCATATCCCAACCTCAAAATTAATCTCTATTGATTGAGAAATGGGGTTTGTTAGATTAAATAATATGTAGAGGTGAATATACATACCGATTGACTTCTCTAAAGTTGATGTATAAGCTTTGATGAATATTTTTAGGAAAACTCTAATATTCTACTAGATTCTTGGAAATAAAAATCCACATTGGGGTATGGTAGATAACATGTTTCAATGGGTCAAAATTTGGGATTCAATCCTTCATGAAGAACCCAATTTGTCCATCATCCATGGCCTTAATTTTACAATGTTATTTTTGTCCTCCTCTAATTTGTATTTGATAAAAAATTTATTCTGTAAAACTATCTAATCATGTTTTCTTTTTCCCAATTGTTCTTTCAACCAAACCTAGAGTCTTCCTATGGCGAGCTAAGTATTTAATCATTATAGAAAAAAATCCATTTCTTGGAGGTTCCTTCATACATTCTATAATTCTTTCCTGGTAATATTTAGTGACCTATAAATTGGATTCTTCATAGGATATCTAATTAGGATTACATTTGCCTCAATCTCCACATGTTTTCTTTCCTATTTTATTTTGCTAGTTTAGACATTGCAGGTCTAGAAGTGGTGCATATTGTTGGAGCATTTCCATTGATAATCATCATCATTTTCCTTCTAATGTATTCACCATTTTTATGATATTTCTCTCCTCGTTCTTTCCATGTCCAAATTTTTACTTCTTTCTTCCTGCATTTTTCTCCATTAATCCTTTTTTCAATCAATAAAAATTGATTACAATTATTTAATGTAGGTTTTCATTATTAATATTATTTCAATCTTATGTTTCCATATCTAGATCAAGTTATATCAATTTTTAGTTTATGTTATTCTTAAATTCTTGTAGTTTATATAAATGAGAAAAATGTGGTGAATATTAATTTTGGTATCTCAACATTTGCTAAAATGCGGGACACACTAGTTTTATATTAACCTCAAATACAATAAAATAAGTTTTAAACTTATCCAAATTTCTTAACCATCTTATTTATTGATAAGTAGAAGATGTTTTCCACAATAAGTCAAAATGTGATATTGCTATTTGGATTCAACTGTGTAGTTTTTGAGTCAAACTCATTGACCCATGTTTCATGAGTATTGGTTCACAAGAACCCATCTCTTATCATGAGAAAGAATGAAACACTTAGCACTCATTGCATCTAGGTGATGCTCACAGAGGTGAAGCACAAAGATTTCTTAGGAGGTCACCCATCCTAACACTACTCTAGGTCAAGTAGGCTTAACCATTGAGTTTCCTCCAAGGTTAAGCCCACTTTGCTTGCGACCCCATTTTCAAAACCTTTAAGAACCTTCACCTATGACTCCCTACTTCCCTTTCTTTGTCCACTACTTGTCCCCTTTTTCTCCACTATAAAGAGGCTATTTTTAATTATCCCACTATCTTCTCTATTTCATACACAACCCTACTATCCTTGGTGCGTTACTTTTATTCTTATTCTCACTTTATGTCTCCACCTGTACTCATAAATTTATTCCTAACTCCTAACTCTTCCAATTCCGCTTAGGTGCTTCCTTATTAAATTCTACTGATACTTTTCTTGGATGTTGGAAGAGGTTGTGGAATTGGTGTCACACTTCTTTTTTCAATAAATGTCCATAGTCCATTTTAATGCTCCCACTTTGGAATAGGAAGATATGATGCACTTGCATCAAACATTCCTAGTAGAATGTTTGTGAGCATAGGATCACACAAGTGGAGTTGAGTGATAGAATCACCCTTTGACATTGCAAACAATTTGTAGAAAACTTCATCACTAACAATCACACATGAAACTATTCCTTTTTTCTCTTCTTCCAACATTTTGTTGGAACAACTGTTATCCTCCTCTTTCAATTCAGATTAGCACTCGCTACTCCTCTTGTGGATTAGTATCCACCATGTATCGTCCTCTACTAATGGACTTCTCCTCTCTTCTTTTTGTCTATGTATTTCAATCCACTACAAACCCCACCTCCACCAAGTTTCACTTGCACAACCTTTCACAACTTTCACATATAAATATGAAACACCTATTTTTGACCTTATCAATTCACAATCCTCTTTGTTACTCACTTCAACATACAAATCCATCTCAAATTAGTTATTAAAAAATTCATAAAAATTTACTTCTTCTATTGCAATATCTTGTTCATCACCTTTCACTATGACTGTAACTTATTAGGAAAGTCATCTTATTTCTTATTCCCTTCACTCAAAATGATCTCTTTTCCAAGAAACCAATTTCTTTCATCAGGTCCTTGGTCAACCTCTGCTACACTTTCAAATCCACTCTCCTCTTACATGCCTTCAGCAAGGCATGTGACTACATCACTTCTTTGATCTCAAACTAAGACATTACACTCTACCTCCACTTCCACAATCCTCGTCAACACATAATCTATTCCTTTTTACATTTCCACATTCTTTTTCTCATTGAAGAAAAAAAATAAATCAGATTTTACCTCATTACCTTTTTCTACAATCTCTATAACCTCATTCTCCATGCCTTCTAACATACATTCTTGAGCTTCAAGCTCATAAATTTATTAATGTTCATCCTCTTCCTCTCTTTTCATGCCACATGCATGATACTCCACAATATATTCTTTTTTCCCTACATTTAAAGCAACATTAGAATTATTAAAAGCACCATCACTTCTTTTATGATGAAGGGTTCTTCTCCTTTCCAACTCTTATTCCATTTCTTTCACTTGATGCTTCAACTTTATAAATTATTCTCTCATTTGATCTCTTATTCTCTCTCAAATTTTCTCAAGTTTAGGAATTCAAAGAGCACATATAATGACAAAATTCCTTTTCCTCTTTTTGTTTTTCATACTAAAGACCTCACAAATCCTTGAAACTAGTCCTTTTATCAACACTTTCAAGTTTTATTGAAAATTGCCTCACATTCGACGATTTTTTTACAAGCTCATGAACCTCTTCTCAACAAACCCTCTAAGTAGATCCTCTTCAAAGTTGCACATACATGCGTGAAAATTATTCACACACACTCCACCCTCAGGTCCTTGAGAAAATTGCCTCATGTTTAGTGCTCTGCTTGCACACTCAGTAACTCCCACTCTAATACCATTAATGTAAGGTAAACAAATCACTTTCCTACAAACTTCAAAATCAAATAGAGAAACTAAATAGAAATAGAGATTCTCCACACAAACCAATACTAGGATTGAAACAAAGAAATCAAAACTTGCATTCTATTAAACCTACAAACAAAAATTTAACAATCATGGGTTCTCATTGGCCTTAACCCACACAAGATTTCCAATCCCTTGTAGTCTATCCCCTTTATAGCAGTGATCTTCTCTTCCCAATTTTATTCTCCTTCCATTCTTTTCCTTTGTTTCTTTACATGACCTTCACCTCCAACTCCCTACTCCCCTTTCTTTCTCCACTGCTTGTCCTCTTTTTCTTGTCCATCATAAAGGGGTTATTTTTAATTATCCTACCATCTTCTTTATTTACTACGTAGCCTCACCATTTCCTTGATTCATTTCTTTTATTCTTATTCCCATTTTATGTCTCCACCTTTATTCATCAATTTATTCCTAACTACTAACCTCCCAATTCCCCTTAGGCACTACCTTATTAAATTTTATTGTTACTTTTCTTGGAGGCTGGTAGAGGTTGTGGAATTGGTGTTACACCTATTTTTTCAATAAATGTCCATAATATCTATTAATGCTCCTACTCTGGCATGAATAGACAGGATGCTCTTGCATTAGAGAGTAACAAGAGGATTCTCAAAGACCCTAAGGGATTGAAAGATAGAGTTTGTGATTTAGTGTAAAACATGATAGGAGAGATCAAGGAGATTCATAAAGATGATAGTTGGTCAATTAAAGCTCATGAGAAGGTATAGGGGAAGGATTGGCCATGTTTCCATTTGCTGGATCATCTCTTTTCTCCTATCCTCCAATCTTGTCTAGTTTTGTGGCTTCCTCTAGATGATGGCTGGTTGAGATTCAACTTTGATGGCATGAGAAAGAAAAACCTAGGTAAGGTTGGTGGAGGGAGAAGTTTCATATATGTTTTTATTAGACTTTGGGTTTGAGTCTGATAATTTGGTAGAGGTTAGATGTTTTTTGTGGGGTTTGATGATAGATAGGGAGAAGGGGTGGGAGGAATTAAGGATAGAAAGATAATTAAGTCTAATTTTTGACTCCATGAAGGGTAGTTTTATTCATAATTGGAACATGGATGCTATTATTAAGTAGGTGGTCAATGAGCTCAAAGAGTTCTTGAGCTCTCACATGTTAGAAGAGCTATGAACCATGTGGTTGATTGTGTTGCAATTTTTTTTGTTTCCTTGTATACTTTATCATAATGTCACTTCTTTGTTGTCTTTTTTATGGTTTGTGGACCTAATCCAAGGTTTTATTATGAAAAAATATTAATTATAATATAATAATATTATAAAATAATATAAGATAACATACCAATATTTTTATCGTTAAGAATTTTGGGTGATGGAACGACATGGAGAAAACTTGTGAATGATGATTTTTTGAGAAACTAGGGGTTCAATGACCAATATGGAGGGCAAGGCTAGTTGGTGGATGAGGCTCTAGATAATTCCTCCCCTCCCTTGCAACCTTTTGGCAATAGCTCTTGACACATACCACTGTGGATTTTTGAAAAAGGGAAATGGGTGGACAAAGCTAAATGAATTTTTCCCTCTCAGTTTTACTTGGTCATATTTGATGAAGGGCAATGGGACCGGATTGGGAAATTTTGTTTCTACTCCTGTTAGGCCATTCTTCAAGGATTCCCTTCCTCCCCAACCTTGGTTTCACACACATTCGCAGCATGGGAAGATTCATAATGATTTTTTTTCAAGGTTGGAAAGGAAACTTACTACAAAAAAAAGAAAGTCTAGGAATGAAGGGAACCCCAATTTGATCCCATTGGGCCGCAAAAGATTCCATCCAAGGGAAACATAGGCTATGGATGATCCTTCACTAAATTTGGTAATATTGGAAATCCTGATAATTTTTTTAGAGATGGCAATGATAATAAGTTCTCTAAAGACTTGGTCTCAAATTTGAAAGAGAATGGGTCGAACCCTAGTTGCGATAATGGCATGCTTGTTTTGAACCCTAATCTTGGAAATGACAAGCATGTTAGAGATATTGGTTTGAATCCTAACCTTGACAATGACAAGAATGTTTCAAATTCTTCTAAATTTGTGGGTGAACAAAGTAGGTTGTGGAAAGGGGTTGGTTGAAACCCTAAGGAGAATGGTTAGACTAAGGAAACACAAAAGAAATGGTTTCCTATTCCTCTCATGGATTCCATGGCTACACCTCTAGAAAATAAAGAAAAAGACCTATAGGTGTGTGCTAAAATGTTGTCACACTTCTATGAGTCATTATATCCAAGATTGCTCAAGAATGAGGTCTCAAATGGTGACTCATAGCTCTCTATTCATGGAGTGCAAGGGTTTGTGATGAAGACCCTTAGATTAAACCTAGTTTGTGCCCATGCAAGTACACCATAAAATGAGAGATTCAAAGAGGAAAAACAAGAATGCTAGTATCCATGATCATCAAGTATGTATGCAAATGAAAATGAAAGCTATTCTATATGATAACAATGCATGCAAGCAAACAAATCTATAAAAGGAAATGCTTATGCAAGATTATTCTATGAAAGGAAATATGAATCTAATCTAATATGCAAGTGCAAGATTAATCTAAATGAATTTTCATGGGGCATGAGAGAAGAAGACAAGAAAAGAGAAGTTACAATATCCAAGCTCAAGTGCTCAAATTCTCCTCCAAAATCACTCTCCAAACCTGCATAACAATAACATAAAATCTAGATCTCTAAAATCTCCATGCATGGATGCCTAAAACCTAGATGCTTAAATGAGAAGGAGAGGGATCCTTATAAATGATTTTAGAAATGAATGGATGGTCAAGATTAAGAGGCAAAAAGAAATGAGCAATGGTGGAGATTAAATCTTGGTTGATCCATGTGCTCAAGATTCTCAAGAGGTAAAATCAATGGACATGGTTAAGAGGCAAAAAGATGTGCGGAAGAGATTAAGAGGAAAAAGGAGATTCCACTCATCTTGGAAAGTGTGCATTCAATGTGTAGACAAAAGGTCTTTTTCTTTTTCTTTTTCTTTTATTATTTATTTATTATTTTTAGCAAAGTGGTTTCCATTATTTAATTAAAAGATTTTTTTTATTTAATTAAAAGGGAGCATGTTCTCTTAATTAAATAAAATTTAGGATAAAATGATCAAACCTTAAGAAATATTGAAATAATTGAATTAATTACAATTTGATCAAGGAAATTGATTTGAATTGAAAATATTGCAAAACATTGATTCAAGAAATTGATAAATTGAAGAACGGGGCCCAAAGTCTAGGTGACCATTTTAGGGTGCATACAATAGGCATTGGATATTATCATTTAGATATGGGGAGAAAATATGAAGCTCTCCAAGTTGGAGAAGTTTATTCAGGAATCTTGGCATAGGGTTATTTGTATCCAAATAATATATGTCCATACCTTTACTATTATTTTTGACTCTACTAATTCAAAGAAGGAGATCCTTGAACAATCTCTTTATTGGTATGCTAGAAACTTAATTTTTGTAGATTTGTGGAAGACATTTTTTAAACCATTAAAAAACATCTTGAAATAGGTTCCTATGTGGTTTAATTTTCCCAATCTACCATTTGAATTTGTAGATCATGACATTCTGAAATTAATTGGTGATTCTTTTGGTATGTTTTTAAAGTATCATTAGTGTTTTGAGGAATTGAAGGTTAAGATTTGTGTGTTACTCGAACATAATTTGGTGTGCCAAGGATGTGTAACTTAAAATTAGTTCATAGTATCCGAAGAAAAAATATTATTAGAGACTTAGATTTGTTTAACAAAATTGTGATTTTAATTGATGGTCCTTTACTATTGCATACAAAATAAGCAAGTCCCTTTGTTGGAGAAATAAATAATAAGAAATTTGTTACTAATACATTGGGTCATAAAAATATTGATTCTTTAACACAAGATGAGATGTAGGAAATACTTAAAAAATTCAATTGATCTACATCCACGTGTCTGAACCAATTGAGGATAATAATAATATATCTAGGGTTGTTGAGCCCAATCACCCTTCTAAGTTTCTAGATCTAAATTTGTCTCTTCATGAAAATACTTTTGGAGACATGCCAATCCACATTGAGGAGGTCAATTCTATACCTAGGCTTTATAGATCTAATAATGTAGATGTATCCTTTTCTTTTAGTGATCAGCCTCCTCAGGGTAATAATGCAAATGCCTCATTTTATTTTAGTGTTCACTCCCCTATGGGAAACCATCCCCTCATTCAAACAATTTTCTCATGATGATGGCATTCCAAGATTTCCTTTTGATGCTGTAGGAGATTCTAAGTTTGGAACTATCATATATAGGGAAAATATCCATTTGGATCTATACAACCAATCCACCACTTTGATTCCTTTTTTTTTATCATGGAACTAAACATTATGAGGATCCCCTTGGGCCATCATCTTTCAAAGATAATCTGGTAATAACACCTGAAGCCCAATTATTTTCCAAAGACTAAGATATTGTGAACAAAGGTAATGTTGTTCTTATTGATGAAATTACTAATTCTATGATTGAAAGCTTTGACACCAATTTATGTTGATTACAATGTAAAGGGGAAATTTCATTAACTACCAATCCTTATGACCTTTTTTCCCTTGAGAAAGAATCTCAATTTCATGAAGATAATGAGGAATTTGCATCTCCCTCTAAACATGATTCATGAGTAGGATCTCAATGAATTTTTCCCATCTTTCAGTATCCTTCAATTAAGAAGTCTCCTATGTCTTTTGGAAAACCTAGGAGAAGACCCCCGAATAGTAGTAAAACTCAGTAGGAGATAGATGTGGGAATAAAAGCTACTCTACTTAAATCTATCACTCTTGGGATAGAAAACAAGAAACCTTCTTTTAGCCCTCATGTAGCAAGGGATTCTATGACTAAGAGAGTTTTGAAACCTAAGTATGTTGCAGATAATAAGAGGCACATTATTAAGCACTAATTGGATACCATACAATTTCATGTCACCATGCTTCAAGAAACTAAACTATCTGATTTGGTTCCTTCTCAATTCTTTTCTTGCTGGAAATCATGGAAAGTTTTATCCTCTGGACTTCTGTAGGTTCTTTTGGTGGCCTTGAAATTTTGTGGGATAGCAATAAAGATTTTGTGCAATTGATTTCTTCTGCCAAGAATTGGATGTTAGCATTGGTTAATAGTTGTTGTTAAACTATAAAATTAGGGTTGTTTAATGTATATGGTCCATCTTAGATATTGTTGTAAAGAATGAGCTACCAAATTTGTTAAGGTATCTGATTGATGTCTTAAAAGGGAAATTTGTAGTTTGGAGGGGGGGGGGGGGGGGGGATTTTAGTACCATCATGAATGTGGATAAAAAATGGGAGGGATTATTCCTTCCAAACAAGTGATGTTTGATTTTAGCCAATTCATTGGTAATAGAAAGCTAATTGATGTTTCTCCCAAGCAAGACCATTTCATTTAGACAAACAAAAAGATCTAATTTTTGCCAAATTGCAGAGAGACTTGATCCTTTTTTCATTTTTGATAATTGTCTTTCTGTTGATAATGACTTCTATTCTTCTATTCTCCCAAATTCTAGATCTGATCATTTCCCAATTCTGTTGGACCTTGTGGAACATAATGCTTACAATAAATGCTCTTTCAAATTTGAACCTATGTGGTTTAGGGATGCCTCTTTCCTCCCTTTGTTAAAAACCTAGTGGGAGAATATCCCATTTATTGAGGGTTCTCATTTGTAACAAATTACCTAAAAAATGAATTGTATAAAACATAGGATAAAGGAATGGAATGCTAATCACTTTAAAAACATTTTTTTAGGAAAAAAATTGTTTAGAATCAGAATTGGCTGATTTAAATAACCAGATAATCAACTTTGGAATGGATCAACAATATTTCTACCTTGAAAATACCCTCAAGCAATCCCTTGAGGAAGTTCTGTTATGAGAGGAAATCTATTGGAGATAAAAGTCTTGGGAGTTATGGCTTAGGGATGGTGACATAAACACAATATCTTTTCATGCCTCCATAAAGTTAAGGAGGTTGATGGATAAAATTGATAATATTAAAAATGAGTTGAGTATTTTGCATGAAGAAGATGAAATTGCCAAAGATGCCATTTCCTTCTTTAAGAATCTTCTTACCAAAGAACCTATAGAGACAAAAGATTCAATTCGTAATGCAATACCATCACATGTTTTAGATTGATAAGTCTATTCTTATGGATCCATTTAAACTTGAAGAGTTAAAGATAGTTGTCTTCTCTATGGCCCCAGAAAAAGATCTGGGACCCAATGGCTTTACCATGCTCTTCTTCCGTAAACACTGTGAGTTTTTGCACAAACATTTTACTTGCTTTGGAAGAAGTGAGAAGAAACAAAACTATGTTGAAAGAACTCAATAATACTTGGATTTCTCTCATCTCTAAAGTGGATAATAATAGGGCTTTTGTTGACTTTAGACCAATCTCATTATGTGATACCTTAAATATAAAATATGCACTAAGGGTCCATTTGGTTGTTGGAATTAAATAATGCTGGAATTGTCAAATTCCAGTATTTGACAATTCTAGAAGTTCTAAATCCAAAAAATGGTTTTTGGAATATCGATGGAACCGTTTGGTTCACCTAGAATTCATAAGGAGAAGATGGAAAATGTTGTTTGCATATAGATTTCAAAATATTATAAATTTTTCTTCACCCCCAATTCCCATTTAAGAGGAATTGGAATTGATTTTCCAATTCCACCTATTTAGATGGAAGATTCAAATTATGGTTTTTGGGGTAAATTGAGAATTAACAAATCCCTATTCCAGTTTCATGTTTTGAACACAAACATAAAAAATATCAATTCAGGGATTTGACAATCCCAATTCCAGTCTAATTACAATAAACAAATGTACCCTAAGGCTATTTATTTAAGGCTTGCCAAGATTATCCCCAAAATCATTTATGAGGAACAAGAAGGTCGTCCCTAGCAGGGATGTTAGAGTAAAAAGGTTATTTACTTTAATTAATTTAATCATATTGATTAATTAATTAAGTCACATTTTTTATTTTTTCACTTAAGCTATTAGGAAGCTTTAGTTTAATTCTTTTATTTTATTTTATGCATGCATTTAATAACTCTTTTACTTTATGCATTCATTCTTTAGGGTTTGCTTTAGGGCTTTTGATCTCCCTTATTAAGGATTGATCTCATTATAATAATTCATTCTAATTAATTCAATTTTTATTCATTCCTTCAATGCACTTTCTTGTTTAAGGATTTACTCTTGTACGTGTCAGGTAATTTGCATGTAGATGATTATTGGGCTCATTGGAATTCACCAATCTTGAGTTCTAACATGGTATTAGAGCTCTAGACCTGGCACTTCTTGTTCATCTTTTTGATATTTTTTCTTATAGCAAGGTTTTTTGTGCATCTTGAGGCAATTTGGATCTCACAATTAGATCCATAAGATTCGAGATGGTTAGGATTGCCTTTTGTTTAACTGAAATTAGACATACAATGTCAATTTTATAAGGGTTTGAAGTCTAGGGTTTTCTTTGTTCTAGAGGGAACCCAAAAATTCAGATTTCTTTGGGCCCAAATAGACCTCTCCATTAGCTTCAGAAGGCCAATTCAAAAAATTGTGATATAAAATTTGACCTATTTTAGTCACCGGAGCATCCAAGACAAAAATTTGCCTAGGTCGTACAAGTACGAAGGCACAATTTTGGAGAAAAAGAAAAGAAAATTAGCATTGCATTTTTTAGGAGGGCAAAAATTTATTAAATTTTTTTACAAAGTTTTTTTTATTTAAAGAAACTTTATCACATAACCCAATTTTAAAATGATTTTTTAAAAGCAATTTGAGCACACCTTACAAGGAAGGTACATTGATGCATCATCCAGGTATAGGCTTGCACATGTTATAATAGGTATGTTAGTAGGCCCACCATGTTTTAGCCAAAATTTGATGGCTGTCAATTAGTTTGATCCTTTTGTCATAAAGGGAACCTTGTGGTTTTTTGTTTATAACTTTCTCATATGTTATCGAAATTGTGCAAACAAGATATCACCATAAAGA